>APFE030992517.1:4877-39683 GCA_000404065.3 Pinus taeda | reverse complement strand
ATATATATATATATAGAGAGAGAGAGAGAGAGAGAGAAAAATCCTTGTTTTTTTAGGTGACTGGCCGGATTTAATGACTTGGCCGAGTAGATGTGGAAATGGCCAGGTTGACCGAGTCATCATTGACTCAACCGAGTCATGCAATAACTCGGCCGAGTTAGTCATGACTCGGCCTCCCGAACTGGTTTTTCTGTCATAAAATTCCTCAATGACTCGGATCAACTCGGCCGTTTCGGATTCTATTCGGCTGAATTTTAAAACATTGATTTAAAGAAATAATGCTAATATCAATAATAGTAGTAGGCGGGTAGATTAAGGCGTAGTCTAACTTACAGACGAAATAGTTTTTTCCAAGACATTTTTTCTGAGATTGGAGGCCTCTGTGATTCATGATTTAAGCAAAAATCTTCCGGAAAAATCACATTGATAACATTTTTTCAAGTTAATTTTTTCCAAATTTCAGCAAAGATTTTTAAAAACTTGAATTTAAGTTGTTTAATCTACAGAATTCAAGTGCCACTGGGGTTTATCAGGGCATTGAATTGATTTATGCATTCAAAAAAATATTTTAAACAATAAAAAGTCAGAAGCTTGCCTGAATTTGTATCACCAGATTTCTATGATACAAGGATTTTTCATCTATAACTTAGACTACACCATAGATTAATAATAAAATAAATTCATTTAATGTAATAATAACAATAATATTGAATGGATCTATTATTAAATTAATAAAATAAAATAATAAATTATCTATAATGATAGAAATTAATAAATAGGTAGTGATAGTCCGCATGGTGTAGCACAAGTGGCAGTGGCCGTGGAAATGAAGTCTCACCGAACCAGAAGTCTTGGGTTCAAATCTTGGGCTACCCTTCCCCTGTAGCGGGGTGTGTAATGGACATGAAAATAGGAGAATTCTACCAAGCTTACAAAAAAAAAAATAGGTAGTGATAAAATATTTAATGGATGATTCAAGGAAATTTGAAACTATAGAATGAAGATTTCCACATTTATTCATATTTGTAGAATATTTCCATAATTTCGTCTAGAAATCTTTTCCAAATTTGAAACTTTCAAGGTGGAGAATCCAAGGAACACTTAGCATAAAGAATTAAGGTATATTAGACAAAGATATTAAATAATTGATTAAATAGTAAATTTTTAATAATTAAAATAATTTATTAATAATAGACATTTGATAGTAATAAAGAGGAGGAACCACTATCAAAAGAAATTTGACACGAAAGCTAAAGAATGTATTAAAACAATAATTATGTTAATTTTTTCTAAGAATTAGAAAGAATGGTCAATTTCAAAATGTATCAATGATCAAAGGAAGGACTGAAGAGCAAACCTGGGTGGGATAGGGAGCCTTCGAAAATAAAGATAATAAATTCAATTAAATTGAAAGAGCCTCAAAATCTAAGGGACAAAAGCCTAGAGGGGGGATGGCGGAGGAAATTAAAGGAGGAGAGAGAATAAACTAGGAAGAAGGAGGCTTCAAATAAGGGGGAGGAGAGAACAGAAGGGAGAGTTATGCAAGCGAGGGGGGATGGGGAAGTAAAAGAAATATAAAGAGAGAATGAAGGGTAGATCATTGACTAAGACAGTGGATGAGGTGTTTCCAAGAGTCACTAAGTTTGAGGCCATATTCCTTATTGAAGTTTTCCTAAATCTTTTCAATCTCAATAACTTCCTGAATCGAGCGGGTGGACTAGACAACAAAACAGGGAATTAGGTAAACTCCAGGACTTAGCATTGGATCCATCTTCTCTTTAAGAGACCTAAATAATTGCTTTAGGGTTTTGAAATTTTTGAATAAGGTTTTTATGTTCCTCTTGGATAAGAATTTAGAAATGTTGTCAATGGTTCCTTTTATATATGGAAGGCATAGGAGGGCCCTGGGAGGGGGGCAGAGAGTCTTAAGGATGGTGAGAATGAGAATATTTATAGGCTTATTGATTTGGACGAGGAATAATTGTTCTTGATAAGGGATTTGGTGAGATGAGCTCTTTTGATGGATAAAAAATGAGGACAAGATATTTTGAACACTCTATTGAAGAGGGTCTTTAAGACGACAGGCTTCTGAGATGGGTGATGATGAAATTTTGCATAGAGATACTAGTTTGTGTAAGTTTTCTTCTGATACACCTAGAAAGAAAGGGAACCATCAGACAATCGGGTGACGAGCACATTTAGAAAGGGAAGGGAGGAGCGATCTTCTAATTCCAAGGTGAATTAAATATGTGAAGAGATTCTGTCAATGTGATGTAAGAAATCCTAGAGGGAAACAAGTCCATGTGGCCAAACCACAAAAATATCGCCGATGAACATATACCAACATTTTGGTGGGTGATGCCATGAATTAAGGGCCATAATCTCAAAATGCTCCATAAAGGTATTTTCTACAATAGGAGATGGAAAGTATCCCATCGTTGTGCTTTCAGTCTAGTCATAACAGGTACCTTTAAAGGAAAAGAAAGTAGAGGCTAAACAAATTTTAATGAGACTTATGGTTGTAGAGTCAACTAGCTTGGAGATAAGTATCAAGGTTTCAGGAATAAGGATTTTTGTGAAGAGGGATACAACATCAAAGCTAACCAAGATTTCAAGTGGTTCAAGATGGATGGACTTGGATTTTTTATTGAAGTGGGAAGAATCTTTCATGAAAGATTTTTTGGCACCAACAAAAGGTTGGAGTTTGTCAATAAGGAACCGAGAAATAGCATGAGTAGGGGCACCAATGGCACTCGTTATGGGTTTTAAGGGAATGTCCTTTTTATGAATCTTATATTGTCCATGGATTCTAGGGGTGACAGGGTGATGAGGGATAAGTCGTTTCTAAATCTAAGGATCAATGGTTGAGAATTTAATGGCTTTGGTAACCAAATTAATGGATTTTTTAGAGAATGGTTTAGAAGAAGACAAATATAAGATCTCTCAAACCTTATGTTCATAGTCAGACATATTCATTGTCACCAAGGTGTTCCCTTTACAACCTTTACGACTAATATTTTAATGTTATTGTTAAGCTCGTTGATGGCAAGGAACTCCTCCTTTGAAATATTAGGCTAGAGGGTTTTGCATTCCTTAAAATTCTCCCGCAATCTTGTTTACTATCTTGGGCTTCATGAGGATGCATACCCTTAGTAATGGACTCAATATCATACATATTGTCTTCCACTAGGATTTATGAGGCACACTGACATAATTGAAACCTTGTTCTAACTGCTTAAGGGTGGGGGGATTAAGGTGAATAGGGGAAATATTTACTACATTGGTGCACAAGGTTAATGAAGAAGGGAGGGTGAGAGCCTTTGTGTAGGAGTTAGGTAGGGGTGATGAGTCAAGTAAAGGCTTGGAATGGAAATAATTATGATGAGAAGCAGTCTAGGAGGGAAATAATTGAATTCAGGAGATAATCATGAGGAGGGGAAAGGGTTGGACATAAAGGGAAGCGATTGGATGGATCAAAACTATGGCTTGAAAATGTTGGATGACGGTTGAATGAGAATGAGGGTTGAGATTCCTCATGGGAATTGTGAGCAATTTCATGAGGTAGACCACAATAATCATAAATATTTGTAGTGAGAGCCATCAAGTACATGGATAGGGATAGGAAGTAGCACCTTGAATATGAGACAGGGCATACGGGTCCTCAAAAGAGGATATATTCAACAATTTAGAGCAAGGATTGGGGTTGACATTATGGTCATAAAGCAAGGCAGACGTGCCAAATAAGTTATAGGAGTCATTGATGTAAGCATCATTGATGATTATTGGAGTTGTGGACAGCGAGTGCGGTGAATAATACAATGGAGGCAAGCCGAGGGAATTACACATTGAGGAAATCACATGAAAATTAGGGTTAAACAAAACATGGGAAATAACACCAGGGTCATCCAAAGAGTTTGAGAAATTGAGGGGGTGGACCAGAGAAGCGTCAAATGCAACATCAAGGGAACCAATAAACTCATATGTAGATTCCACCAATTTAATTGTGGATTGAATAAATTCAATTGTAGAATCTCCAAATTCATTAGCAAAAAAAATCAAGGATGGGGTCTAATTATGAGAAGAAGAAGGAGCTTGTTGGAGTCAATTCATAGATTCACGAGATTCATACATTCTTTGGCTTTCCTTTTTAATCTTTTTTTATCAGTGCATTTTCTCATCATCTTTCTCCACTAAATTATTTTTATAATGGTTCTCAACCCCACCAAACCCTTTATTACTATTAAATCTCTATTATTAAACATACAATTTAATTATTTTTAATTTACTATTGAGTCAATTATTAATAATTTTTATGAGTTTAGGCTTGTGTGATATGGATAACTTTGAATTGATTTGTCCAAATCCATCAAAACCATATATTTGAGTCGAAATTTGGAGCGAGTAAGTGTGGCTCATCATCATGAAAAGATGTGAAGTTTGTTTAGGTCTAGCTAGTTAAATAGGTGAGAGATGACATGAAAAGAGTAAGTGTGGCTCATCATCATGAAAAGATGTGAAGTTTGTTTAGGTCTAGCTAGTTAAATAGGTGAGAGATGACATGAAAAGAGTAAGTGTGGCTCATCATCATGAAAAGATGTGAAGTTTGTTTAGGTCTAGCTAGTTAAATAGGTGAGAGATGACATGAAAAGAGTAAGTGTGGCTCATCATCATGAAAAGATGTGAAGTTTGTTTAGGTCTAGCTAGTTAAATAGGTGAGAGATGACATGAAAAGTCAAACGATCATTATTTATTGATTTTTATCATTATAGATTAATCGTTATTTATTAATTTTTATCACTATAGATCATTTTTTATTTTATTTTATTAATTGGGCCAAGAGATGTTGTGATGTCCTATAAGCATTTTAACTAGATAAAAAATAATAATAATAATAACAAATAAATAAAAATTCAAAAAAAAAAAAAATAAAAATAAAATAATAATAATAAAACAACTCTATGCTAAAATAAAAAGGAATCCTCTAACTAGGCGGAGGAATTGCGCAGACGAAAATACTAGCAAAAAAATTTCAAAAAATCTTGTAGAGGGAGTGTTTGATTCAGCACCATAAAAACGTCTAGGACACCTAAACTTTTGAAGGTTAACAACTATAACTTGGATTTACAAAGATCCTTCTCGGATTTTCTCTAAATATTATCGAAATTTCCATAACTTTCCCGGAAACTCCTCTGCCTCGTTAAACTACGCAAAATAAAAATAACTGCAACTTAATATAATAAAAATAAAAATTAAATGTTATTATTATTTTTTTACTGATTTTTGTTTGGAGTCAAATTACCATTGGTTTTTTAGCTCTAGGTTTATAAGAAACCATAGTATTCATGTGAAATATAGCCTTTTTAAAGGGGATTAAAACAACCTAGATCCATCTCAAATCAGAATCTACCAAGCGAGAGGGATCAAATCTCTTTTAGAATCGCTAAAAGATATTTGATCCCTCCTGGTAAATCCAAATTTAAAATAAATCTAAGTTAATTTAATAATAAATCCATTTAATAGTATTATTGTTATTATTATATTAGATTACTTTATTATATATTCACCCCTCTAAACACTATTACTGATTTAGTTTAATAATGGATCCTGTTTACTGATTTAGTTTAATATTGGATCCATTTAATAGTAGTATTATTATTATATTCGATTACTTTATTATATATTCACCCCCGTCGTTTTTTCTTTAAGTGGTTATTAATTTAATGATTCATCTTTCAAAATTCTTTCTATTGTTTGCTCAAAATTTTTATTTAATATCTTTGTCTATTATAATTTTAATTTCTTCATGCTAAGTGTTTCTTGGATTCTCCACTTTGAAAGTTACAAATTTAATTATAAATTATTTTTATTTCATTTATTATTAATTTAATAATAGATCTATTCAATAATAATATTATTATTACATTAAATTATTTTAATTTATTATTAATCTACTCTTTTTTATTAACTATGAGGCCCTTTTTTACTTAGTATGGTAGAGATATTGTAACATAATGTAATGTAAAATAAAAATAACTTTATATTGAACATTTTTACCTCATCAAAATTAAATTAAATTAAAATTAACTCTACTTTAAAATAAAAATAACTTCAAACTAAAATAATAAGGTAAACTTGACTTGGGAAAGTCACTGGTGGTTTTTGAGCACTGGTTTATGAGAACCCATGGTATTGACCCATGGTATTCATGTGGAGTATTGCCTATTTAAAGGAGGAAATTAAACCAATCTAGATCCATCTTAACTTTGGAACTAACAAGTGAATCTACTTAGATGCAAATCTCTTTTAGTGTGAAAAGAAATATTACCCCTCTTTGGGCTTGGTTGATCAAGAGTTAAGATGGATCTAGGCTAGTACTATTACTAATACTATTACTAATACTAGTGTGATTTATTTAAATGGTTATTATTTTAATAATCCATCTTTCAAATTTATTTCCATTGTTTCGTAAAAGATTAACCATTAAATATGTTTATTTTATTAATTATTTAAAGCCTATATGTCAAAATTTCTTATTAATTAATCTTGGTTTTAAATGTGTATTTTCTGTATTCAAGTTTCTATGATCCATAATGAATTAAACAAAGTATTTTTTGTATTCAAGTTTCTATGATCCATAATGAATTAAACAAAGTCTTTCCATAGAAATCACATGAGAGAATTTTTTGGCCCACACCTTTCTAACGAACCAGTGTGGTTCATCATCATGACCATGGCAAAGGCTTAAATAGAGAGCAATGTAGAGACATAATTTCAGGTAACGAACCAACCAGTGCGGTTCATCATCAGGACCGTGACAAAGGTTTAAATAAAGAGCAATGTAGAGACATGATTTCAAGTAACTGCTAAACAATAATGTTTAAATTATAATATTAATTTATTATTATTAAAAAACAAATATACAAGTAAGGCTATATTAAACGATTAATTAAAAAAAAAAAATATTAAATAATGATATTAGTTCATTAATTTATTAAAATATTACTGTAAATAGTCTATTTAAATGGCTAGATTTTGAAAAATAATATTTAAATTAATTTATTAAAACTAATTTAGTTCTTGAAAATAATATTAAATAATGATATAGTTTAGTAATTTATTAAAATATTAATACGTAATGGCTATATTAAACTGCTAGTTTTTTGAAAAAACATTTAAATAATTGAGTTATTTCATTAACTTATTTAAAAATATTAATAGGTAATGAAAAACAATATTTAAATAAATTTATTAAAACCAAATATTACCTATAAATATATTCGTTTAATATATAAGTCGTTACCTATAAATATTTTTAATAAATAATAAAATAATATTATTATTTAAATATTTTTTTAAAACTAGTAATATAGCCGTTAATTAATAATATTGTTTTGATATATTAATAAATTAATATTATAATTTAAACATTATTGTTCAAAATATAGTCGTTACTTGAAATTATGGCTCTACATTGCTCTCTATTTAAGCATTTGCCATGGTCTACCTCTTCAACTTGTCCTGATGATGAACCACACCTGTTGGTTCGAAACATGTCGGCCAAAAAATTCTCTCATGTGATTTCTACTGAAAGACTTTGTTTAATTTAGATGTGTATTTTTAATAATTCAACTTTCAATTTCTCTTTGATTGTTTGGTGAAGGGTTAAGCTTCAAATAGTTTTATTTTATTAATAATTTAAAATCTCTAGGTCAAAAATCTCTATCAATTGATACTTATATATTTTTTCAATTGAACGGTAATATTAACTACATATCACTGTTGTGGATGGCTCTCATATTCTTCATAAACCTCCACACTATTTTTCCAATCCATCATAGCTTGCTTCAGTCCGTGATGATGGGTGGTGAGTCCACTCTAAATCTACACATAGTTAAAATTCAAAAATTTGTTGAAAATAGCAACAAGAAATGAGAAAAATAGAATCCAGAATATTCCAATTTTAATTTGTTCTTGAATTAAAATTTGAATTTAGTCTCCCGAGCTGTTTGGAATTAATTAATTTATTTATTATGGATTAATTAGTTGGAGAAATTCAAGTTAGAAGTTTTTGTGAAGTCATGCAACAATTATCCCTTAAATTAAGGAGACTATCCCTTAATTAAGGAGATAAGATTGACTTACATTTGAGTTGTAATTAGTTAGCTCAGTTTATTGAGTTAAATGCAGTTAAATTAGTTCCAAACTTGTTTGAGGAACTAATTGTGAGTTATCAGTCAGTTGATGCATGCATGCACTCAACCAGTGTACTCCATATAACTGAATATTCCCTCATCAGAAACTCATGCATGTCTATTTAGAGAAAGACCCGATTGAGCTAAATATCAAGGACATGTTACTATCAGTTGCATGTGTTTTCCTATAAAGGAAACCAATGCATGCGGTCAAGGTAAGGTTCCTTGAAGATTGCACAGTTCTGACAGGGTGTAGGATCAATGTGAGTGATCAGTCTTCCACTTGGTAACAGGAGGATCACCCAGGATAAATTACACAAGGAAATAGGAGCTTGGAGGGTAGAGGAGAAGGCTTCTGAGAAGCTTTGGTTGCCTGTGAGCATCCAAGAGGATTGTACTGAGAGCTAGCTAGCTGTGAGAGCTAAGGCTTTGTATAATTCTGATGTATTTCCACCTTGTATGATAATACAGATAGTGGGGTTTTTAGCTGAGGCTTTCCCCAAAGTATCTTCTGTGTTTCATGTGTATTGATTATTCTTCTTATGGTTTTATGTGTTTAGCTCTGATTCAGCTCGATCTTTAAGCTTCCGTAAGTTTTATAGTAGAAGTACATTATAATATTTTGCTTTGGTATATTGCATTATCAAGTTAATCTACAGTCAAATTTTCTACATAGATCTCAGAGGTAGATTTGTAGAAAATTTGTAGGAAATTCTACATGGTATCGAAGCTGTGAACAGTATACGGAGAAGATAATTCGAAGTTTGAAGTTCAAGGTTGTAGGTGAAAATCAAATTCTTATCATACTTCAAGTTTGGCCAATGGCGTTTTATGGCTTGAGACTCGAGTATGCCTTGGAAGGCAACTCGAATTACGTAGCATGGAAAGATAGCATGGAGGTTGTATTAGAAGACAATGGCTTGAAGGATTTCATTGATCAAGAAATCCCAAAGCCAGGTTCAACTAATGCACAAGAGTTGGTTGAGTGGAAGAAGTGTGTGGCGAGGGCGAGGCAGATCATCCTTGAGGGGGTTCGAGACCATATTGTCTCGAGTCTCCATGGGAAGGATAATCCATATTCAATGTGGAAGACATTAAAGAACCTCTACCAGAACAATAGCAACCAAAGGAAATCAGTGCTCAAGGATAAGCTTCAAAGAATAAAGATGGAGAACAGTGAAACTATTTCCACATATCTGAAAAAGCTCACTACTTGCAGGGATAAGCTTCAAAGAATCAAGATGGAGAACGGTGATACTATTTCCACATATATGAAAAAGCTCACTACTTGCAGAGATGAGCTTGGTAGTGTGGGAATAACTACTGCAGATGATGATATGGTGAACCTCGCTCTCCTTGGCCTTCCAAAGAGCTGGAATAGCTATCAGGACTCTGTGAATTGAAGGGAGAAACTGTCGAATTAGGAACGATTGTGGTCGGATCTCATGCAGGAGGAGATTAGGATGAGAATTCGAGATGTTTCTTCATCCAAGGTTGATGATGAAGAAAATTTGGCCTTAATGAGTAAGGTAAGGAAATGGAAGGGGAAGGATTCCCATTCGAAATTGAATTATTCTCATGGAGGGAAGAAGGTTGACAAGTCTAAAATGAGATGCTTTAATTGTCACGAGATGGGTCATTATGAGACTAATTTCCCATCGAAGAAGTCCAAGAAGGGATCCTCGAAAGGATCGGAAGGTGAGGCATTAGCCTCTCAGTTCGAAATGGACTTTACTCTCATCGCATGCATGGTGTCATCGATGATGGGTTGTGGTTGGTATCTTGATAGTAGAGCCTCATTCCACATGACCGACAATAAAATTTTATTAAGTGCCTTGGAGGAGAAATACCTCAAGATGTGCATAGAGATGGGTGACAACAAAAGGTTTAGTGTTTCAGGAGTGGGCACATTTGCTTTTTAGAGGGAGCATGGACCTCCTATCACCTTGACAGATGTGAAGTATGTGCCTAGACTAAAGAAGAACTTGGTATCAGTCGCGATGTTGGAGGACAATGGCTACGAATTTTTCTTTAGTAAGGGAAAGGTTTTCCTCAGACACATCACCACGAGACAGGTGAAATAAATCGGTTCACGAGTCAAGAACCTATATGCTCTTGAGGTTCAAGATGCATGCAAAGAGACTTGGTGGTTGAGAGGGAGTGTAAATTACCTTTCAACATGCAAACCCAGAATAAGTCTCAGACAATTATGGAGGAGCCACAATTAGAGTCAGCATAGGGATCACATGTAGCCATACCTCCAAGTGTGAGGTGGGGCGATGTGAAGTGATAGTCTCAAGAAGGTTGAAATTGGGCAGGTTCCATTGAGAGGTTTTATCTCATGGATCGTACCTTGCTATAGGAGCCCAAAGTACATAATAGTGGGAGGAATTAGTGGGATTGATGCAGTCAGAGATCAAAGTGGGAAAGGCCAGAGCAGTCAGATACTAAAGAGTGTAGAGAAGGACTGACAACATTGCAGAAAGGCTAAGTTAGCAGAAGCGCAGAGTTTTCAGTTGACAGAGGCAATAGCAGTCAAAGACTTTGATGACAGGTGCATCATACTGATTCAAGTTGGATGTTTTTTTTTGTTTCTAGAGTTGTTGGAGAAACAACACTAGAGAGAAGTGTTGCATGCAGAACATTCCAAAGGTTCAGGATTAGGATCGAGTTGAACTCCTTTCTTGTTGAAAGGGAGTGTTGAAAATAGCAACAAGAAATGACAAAAATAGGATCCATAATATTCCAAATTTAATTTGTCCTTGAATTAAAATTGTGAATTAAAATTAGAATTTAGTCTCACCAGCTACTTGGAATTAATTTTTTAATTCTCTATGGATTAATTAGTTGGAGAAATTCAACTTAGAAGTTTTTTTGAAGTCATGCAACAGTTATCCCTTAAATTAAGGATAGTATCCCTTAATTATGGAGATAAGATTGAGTTATATTTGAGTTATAATTAATTATCTCAGTTTACTGAGTTAAGTCCAGTTAAATTAGTTCCAAACTATTTGAGGAACTAATTGTGATTTATCAGTCAGTTGATGCATGCATGCACTCAACCATTGTACTCCAGATAACTGAAGATTCCCTCATCAAAAACTCATGCATGTCTATTCAGAGAAATATCTAATTGAGCTAAATGTCAACCACAGGTTACTATCAATTGCATGTGTTTTCCTATAAAGGAAACCAATGCATGCAGTCAAGGTAAGGTTCCTTGAGGATTGTGCAGCTCTGACAGGGTGTAGGATTGGTGTGAGTGATCAGTCTTCCACTTGGTAACAGGAGCATCACCCAGGAGAAACTAAGCAAGGAAATAGGAGCTTAGAGGGTAGAGGAGAAGGCTTGTAAGAAGCTTTGATTGCCTGTGAGCATCCAGGAGGATTGTACTGAGAAATGGCTAGTTTTGAGAGCTAAGGCTTTGTATAATTCTGATGTATTTCCACCTTGTATTATAATAAAGATAGTGGGGTTTTTAGTTGATGCTTTCCCCATAGTATCTTCTGTGTTTCATGTGTATTGATTCTTCTTCTTATGGTTATATGTGTTCAGCTCTGATTCAGCTCGATCTTTAAGCTTCCGCAAGTTTGATAGTAGAAGTATATTATAGTATTTTGCTTTGGTATATTGCATTATCAAGTTAATCTATAGTCATATTTTCTACACAGATCTCAAAGGTAGATTTGTAGAGAATTTGCAGGAAATTCTACATGGTATCAGAGCTGAGTTTATCGGAGCTTTGAACAATATACAGAGAAGAGAATTTGAAGTTTAAAGTTCGGGGTTGCAGGTGCAAATCGAATTCTTATCATACTTCAAGGTTGGCCAATGGCGTTTTATGGCTTGAGACTCGAGTATGCCTTGGAAGGCAGCTTGAATTACATAGCATGGAAAGATCGCAGGGAGGTTGTATTAGAAGACAACGGCTCGAAGGATTTCATTGATCAAGAAATCCCAAAGCCAGGTTCAACTAATGCACAAGAGTTGGCTAAGTGGAAGAAGTGTGTGGCAAGGGCAAGACAAATCATCCTTGAGGGAGTTCGAGACCATATCATCTCGAGTCTCCATGGGAAGGATACTCCATATTCAATGTGGAAGACATTGAAGGACCTCTACCAGAACAGTAGCGACCAGAGGAAATTGGCGCTCAAGGATAAGCTTTCAAAGAAGCAAGATGGAGAGCGTCGATACTATTTCCACATATCTGGAAAAGCTCACCACTTGCAGAGACAAGCTTGGTAGTGTGGAAATAACTACAACCGATGATGATATGGTGAGCCTAACTCTCCTTGGCCTTCCAAAGAGCTGGAATAGCTACCATGACTATGTGAATGGAAGGGAGAAACTGCCGAATTGGGAACAATTGTGGTCGGATCTCATGCAGGAGGAGATCAGGACGAGCACTCGAGATGGTTCTTCATCCAAGGATGATGATGAAGAAAATCTAGCCTTAGCAAGTAAGGCAAGGAAAGTGAAGGGGAAGGATTCCCATTCCCAATTGAATTCTTATCATGGAGGGAAAAGGGTTTACAAGTCTAAAGTGAGATGTTTTAATTGTCATGAGATGGGTCATTATGTGACTAATTTCCCATCGAAGAAGTCCAAGACGGGATCCTTGGAAGGATCAGAAGGTGAGGCATTAGCCTCTCAGTTCGAAATGGACTTTACTCTCATTGCATGCATGGTGTCATCGATGATGGGTTGTGGTTGGTATCTTGACAGTAAATCCTCCTTCCACGTGACGACAATAAAACATTATTCAGTGCCTTGGAGGAGAAAGACCTCAAGATGCACATAGAGATGGGTGACGATGAAAGGTTTAGTGTTTCAGAGGTGAGCACGGTTGCTTTTCAAAGGGAGCATGGACCTCCTATCACCTTGACAGGTGTGAAGTATGTGCCTGGACTGAAGAAGAACTTGGTATCAGTTGCGATGTTGGAGGAAAAAGGCTACGATGTTGTCTTTAGTAAGGGAAAGGTTTTCCTTAGACACATGACCATGAGACATGTGAAATAGATCAGTTCACGAGTCAAGAAACTGTATGCTCTTGAGTTTCAAGATGCATGCAAAGCCTTGAGGAGCAAGGCAAATGTTGGAGACCTGGTGGTTGAGAGGGAGAGTAAATTACCTCTCAACATGCAATCCCAGAAGAAGTCTCAGACAATTGTGGAGGAGCCACAATTAGAGTCGGCAGAGGGATCACATGTAGCCATACCTCTAACTGTGAGGTGGGGCGATGTGAAGTGATAGTCTCAAGAAGGCTGAAATTGGGCAGGGTCCATTGAGAGGTTTTATCTCATGGATTGTACCTTGCTACGATAGCCTAAAGTACATAGTAGCAGGATGAATCAGTGGGATTGATGCAGTCAGAGATCAAAGTGACAAAGGCTAGAGGAGTCAGATACTGAAGAGTGCAGAGAAGGGCTAACAATAGTGCAGAAAGGTTGAGTCAGCAGAAGTGCAAAGTTTTCAGTTGACAGAGGCAATAGTAGTCAAAGACTTTGATGACAGGTGCATCATACTGATTCAGGTTGGATGTTTTTTTTTTTTGTTTCTAGAGTTGCTGGAGCAGCAACACTAGAGTGAAGTGTTGCGTGCAGAACATTCCAAAGGTCCAGGATCGAGATCGAGTTGAATTCCTTTCTTGTTGAGAGGAAGTGTTGAAAATAGCAACAAGAAATGATAAAAATAGAATCCATAATATTTCAATTTTAATTTTTTCCTTGAATTAAAATTGATAATTAAAATTTGAATTTAGTCTCACGAGTTGCTTGGAATTAATTAATTCATTCATTATGGATTAATTAGTTGGAGAAATTCAAGTTAGAAGTCTTTCTGAAGTTATGCAACAGTTATCCCCTAAATTAAGGAGATTCTCCCTTAATTAAGGAGATAATATTGAGTTATATTTGAGTTGTAATTAGTTAGCTCAGTTTACTGAGTTAAGTCCAGTTAAATTAGTTCCAAACTGTTTGAGGAACTAATTGTGAGTTATCAGTCAGTTGATGCATGCATGCACTCAACCAGTGTACTTTAGATAACTGAAGATTCCCTCATCAGAAACTCATCCATGTCTATTCAAAGAAAGACCCAGTTGAGGTAAATGTCAAGTACAGGTTAATATCAGCTGCATGTGTTTTCCTATAAAGGAAACCAATGCATGCAGTCAAGGTAAGGTTCCTTGATGATTGCACAGTTCTGACAAGGTGTAGGATTAGTGTGAGTGATCGGTCTTCCACTTGGTAACAAGATAATCACCCAGGAGAAACTACGCAAGGAAATAGGAGCTTGGAGGGCAGAGTAGAAGGCTTGTGAGAAGCTTTGATTGCCTGTGAGCGTCCAGGAGGATTGTACTGATCGCTGGCTAACTGTGAGAGCTAAGGCTTTGTATAATTCTGATGTATATCCACCTTGTATGATAATAGAGATAGTGGGGTTTTTAGTTGAGGCTTTCCCCAAAGTATTTTCTATGTTTCATGTGTATTGATTCTTCTTCTTATGGTTATACGCGTTTAGCTCTAATTCATCTCAATCTTTAATCTTCCGCAAGTTTGATAGTAGAAGTGAATTATAGTATTTTGCTTTGGTATATTGCATTATCAAGTTAATCTACAGTCAGATTTTCTACATAGATCTCAAAGGTAGATTTGTAGAATTTGTAGGAAATTCCACATGGTATCGGAGTTGCGGGTGCAAATCGAATTCTTATCATACTTCAAGGTTGGCCAATGGTGTTCTATGGCTTGAGACTCGAGTATGCCTTGGAAGGTAGCTCGAATTACATAGCATGGAAAGATCACATGGAGGCTATATTAGAAGACAACGACTCGAAGGATTTCATTGATCAAGAAATCCCAAAGCCAGGTTCAACTAATGCTCAAGAGTTGGATGAGTGGAAGAAGTGTGTGGCAAGGGCGAGACAGATCATCCTTGAGGGAGTTCAAGACCATATTGTCTCGAGTCTCCATGGGAAGGATACTCCAAATTCAATGCGGAAGACATTGAAGGACCTCTACCAAAACAGTAGCGACCAGAGGAAATTGGGGCTCAAGGTTAAGCTTCAAAGAATCAAGATGGAGAATGGCGATATAGTTTCCACATATCTGAACAAGCTCACCACTTGCAGAGATGAGCTTGGTAGTATGGGAATAACTACTGTCGATGATGATATGGTGAGCCTCGCTCTCCTTGGCCTTCCAAAGAGCTGGAATAGCTACCAAGACTCTATGAATGGAAGGGAGAAACTGCTGGATTGGGAATGACTGTGGTCGGATCTCATGCAGGAGGAGATCAGGAGGAGCATTTGAGATGGTTCTTCATCCAAGGATGATGATGAAGAAAATCTGGCCTTAGCGAGTAAGGCAAGGAAATGGAAGGGGAAGGATTCCTATTCCAAATTGAATTCTTCTCATGGAGGGAAGAAGGTTGACAAGTAAACAGTGATATTCTTTAATTATCACGAGATGGGTCATTATGTGACTAATTGCCCATCGAAGAAGTCCAAGAAGTGATCCTTGGAAGGATCGGAAGGTGAGGCATTAGCCTCTCAATTCGAAATGGACTTTACTCTCATTGCATGTGTGGTGTCATTGATGATGGGTTGTGGTTGGTATCTTGACAATGGAGCCTCATTCCACATGACCGACGATAAAATTTTATTCAGTTCCTTGGAGGAGAAAGACCTCAAGATGCACATAGATATGGGTGATGACGAAAGGTTTAGTGTTTTAGGAGTGGGCACGGTTGCTTTTCAGAGGGAGCATGGACCTCCTATCACCTTGACAAATGTGATGTATGTGCCTGGATTGAAGAAGAACTTGGTATCGGTCGTGATGTTGGAGGACAAAGTCTACGATGTTGTCTTTAGTAAGGGAAATGTTTTCCGTAGACACATCACCACGAGACAGGTGAAACAGATCAATTCATGAGTGAAGAACTTGTATGCTCTTGAGGTTCAAGATGAATGCAATGCCTTGAGGAGCAAGGAAAATGTTAGAGACATGGTGGTTGAGAGGGAGAGTAAATTACCTCTCAACATGTAGTCCCAGAAGAAGTCTCAGACAATTGTGGAGGAGACACAATTAGAGTCAGCAGAGG
Source organism: Pinus taeda (assembly GCA_000404065.3). NCBI lineage: Eukaryota > Viridiplantae > Streptophyta > Pinopsida > Pinales > Pinaceae > Pinus > Pinus taeda. The sequence continues at coordinate 23,391 of APFE030992517.1, read as the reverse complement.
GATCACATGCAGCCATACCTTTAGGTGTGAGGTGGGGCGATGTGAAGTGATAGTCTCAAGAAGGCTGAAATTGGGCAGGGTCCATTAAGAGGTTTAATCTCATGGATCGTACCTTGCTACGGGAGTCCAAAGTACATAGTAGCGGGAGGAATCAATGGGATTGATGTAGTCAGAGATCAAAGTGATAGAGGCTAGAGCAGTCAAATACTGAAGAGCGCGGAGAAGGACTGACAATAGTGCAGAAAGGTTGAGTCAGCAGAAGCACAGAGTTTTCAATTGACAGAGGCAATAATAGTTAGACTTTGATGATAGATGCATCATATTGATTCAGGTTGGATGCTTTTTTTTGTTTCTGGAGTTGCTGGAGTAACAACACTAGAGAGAAGTGTTGCATGCAGAACATTCCAAAGGTTCAAGATTGAGATCGAGTTGAATTCCTTTCTTGTTGAGAGGGAGTGTTGAAAATAGCAACAAGAAATGATAAAAATAGAATCCAGAATATTCCAATTTTAATTTGTCCTTGAATGAAAATTGTGAATTAAAATTCGAATTTAGTCTCACCAGCTGCTTAGAATTAATTAATTAATTCATTATGAATTAATTAGTTGGAGAAATTCAAGTTAGAAGTCTTTTTGAAGTCATGCAACAATTATCCCTTAATTAAGGAGATAAGATTGAGTTATATTTGAGTTGTAATTAGTTAGCTCAGTTTACTGAGTTAAGTCCAGTTAAATTAGTTCCAAACTATTTGAGGAACTAATTGTGAGTTATCAGTTAGTTGATGCATGCACTCAACCAATGTACTCCAGATAACTGAAGATTCCCTCATCAGAAACTCATGCATGTCTATTCTGAGAGCTAAGGCTTTGTATAATTCTGATGTATTTCCACCTTGTTTGATAATACAGAAATTGGGGTTTTTAGTTGAGGCTTTCCCCAAAGTATTTTCCGTGTTCATGTGTATTGATTCTTCTTCTTATGGTTATATGTGTTCAACTCTGATTCAGCTCGATCTTTAAGCTTCCACAAGTTTGATAGTAGAAGTAGATTATAGTATTTTGCTTTGGTATATTGCATTATCAAGTTAATCTACAGTCAGATTTTCTACATAGATCTCAAAGGTAGATTTGTAGAGAATTTGCAGGAAATTCTACAAAAATAACATACAACATGGTGAACATGCCTATCTAAGATATCCATTGTCTCTATGGATATTTTTCTCCTCTCTATGATATTTTTCTCTTTTTTCTTTACTCTGAGGGAGTTTTGATCATGCCATTGGATTTCCATGGGAGGAAAGACAAATTGATTCTCATTAATTTATCATTGGTGAACATGCTTATCCAAGAATTCCATTGTCTCTATGGTTATTTTTCTCCTCTCTATGGATATTTTTCTCCAAATTCATTTTCATTAATTTATCATTCTCATCTATGGTTATTTTTTTTCTCCAAATTCATTTTCATTAATTTATCATAGATTTTTTTTCTCCAAATTCATTTTCATTAATTTATCATTCTCATCCATGGATATTTTTTTCTCAAATTCACTAAAAGAAATTTATCCAAATTCATTTTCATTAATTTATCATTCTCATCTATGGATATTTTTTTCCTCCAAATTCAATAAATATTTATGAAGTAAAAGATAGAACACGTCGACAAAAGTCTCTTTCAGGTGATTTACGCCAAAACTCCTTCTTATAACTCAATATCTATTCAATAAATATTTATGAAGTAAAAGATACTCAATATCTATTCCAGCCTTATGTGTGACCTTGCATTGCAATACGAAACTCAAACATCAAACCAAATTGTGATTTGCTATATGAAAGTTCTTACAATCTCTCATTATGTTATTTGGTTTATTTTACATACATATATCTATAAAGGTAACCTCTCATAATGTTATTTGGTTTATTTTACATACATATATCTATGAAGGTAAGCATTTATCGGTTATTGCATGTGGTATTAATGTGTAACCTTTGTTTTTTGCGCACATTATCCATAGTTAATTTAATATCACTCTTTTTTTCTTAGGGAATTCTAAACATGGACGAGAAACCTATCCTTATTGCCAACTACATACTTTTATTTGGAATGATATTGCCAAGTATATACTTCTATTTGGTTATGAATATTTGTTATTTAACCGACAGTCATGAAGAGTTTTAGGGTTTCAACAAGGTTTAATGATCAATCTCCACTTTGGTTTTCTTCTTTGGACTTTCTGTGCTTTGCGGCTAGGGTTTCGATATTTTTCAATGGTGACCCTTCTTTTTCGTTGGCATTAAGTTGCAGATGTAAATAGGATAAACTTCTCAATTTTGCTACTTCCATCTATCGTGTAGTGACCATTGACCATGCAATTTTTACAATCGAGTTCCTTCTCCTCCGACATGTGTCAAAACCCTATTGAAGATAACATTAAATTTTATCATCACTCTAGTATTCAATTTTTTTCCTAATTTACAGTTGAAAAATATATACAACAATATTATACAATTCCTCTGCGGTTTTTTTTAAGATTATTTTGAGTTTTGGAACCTATGTATCTTTAAGGTTCAATCAGTAATCAGTTTTAGTGAGACAAACTCTTTTGTTCTACTTTGAGATACCACTGGGTAATTATTGGTTAATTATTTGGTTTTTTTTTTCTTCTAAGGTTTTGTTTCTTAATTTACAATTTTCCTTAACTTTCCTCGTTTTATTTTTAAAGTTTTTCAAAGGATTCATAATGAAACCCTTATCCTTAACCTTATTTCTACTAGCTTCTAAGAATATTTGTTATGTTGTTGGCTTTTTGCAGAATTAAGAAGGATTCGCAGATCAATAAATTTAATATTTACACTCTACATTATCATTTCATACATCTTCATGAATTTAGAATTTCTTTTTCATTGTATCTCGTTTTTTCGAAATTTCACTGTGTTTTAGGAAGCATTTATAACCTTTCTACATCTCTTGTCATAGGGTCTATGACAATTTTATAGATTGATCCATTTCTATTTGTGTTTTATTTTAATATATAGTCTAGTTTGAATATTTATGTTATGTTTCATTTTCTATGTTTTTCCAAGACCATCGAAACCACTGTTATTCTCATAAATTTTACACGTTGTAAGAAACCTAGGGTTTATCCTGATTTCTGAATATAACAAGGTATTTGTATTTCATATGTCAGCTCTACCTACAACTGACTAGTTTGAACGTTTTTCATTTATTTTCTTTTTTCTGGTCCTTTTAGTATGGAATTCATAATAAAAATAGAATTAACTTTCTTCTTATTATCTGGCAAGACGATTCCATCTAAAATTTTGTTTAATTTTTCTATAATTGTGTGTAGGGTTTTATCGAGATAGAGTGATAAACCTCCTCAGGTATATTTTCCAGAAATCTCTTCCTTACATTCTTTCTTTCGACATATTCGATAATATTTTTTTTTTTACATAAATGCTCATAATCGTTTCTATGTTTATGGACAACTACATTCACAATGTGCTTCATTCCATAAGTTATTCTCCTTTGGAAGCCTTTTTCTTGGCAAGGGGAATTGCTATGATTCAAGAGAAATTCTAACCAAGTTGTCTCTTTCTTACCAGGTTGGAGCATACCTACAATTATCTTCATCATTCCTTATATAGGAAAAAAAAATCTTCAGCTAGCATGGTTATTATTGTTAGTGTAATTATACTTATAACCCTTCGATGGGTTGTCTTTCAGGAATTTAACAGTTATACTAGAACTAAAAACACATTTTTTATTAAAGGGTTGCAGATCTGTGATGTTTTTGTCATGTATTCTTATTTTAACACAAAGGTTATTCTAGAAACCCTAACCTTAGGCATAGTTCTTACTGTTGGTGTGATTATAAGTATAACCCTTTGATGGGTTGTTTTTTAGGAATTTAACAATTATACTAGAACTAAAAACACATTTTTTATTAAAGGGTTGCAAACCTATAATGCTTTTGTCATGTATTCTTATTTTAACACAGATTAAGAAACCCTAACCTTAGGGTTTACATTTATGTTTTAATTAGTTTAAATTACACCTCAATTCTGAGTTTTATGAATATAACAAGGTATTTGTATTTCATATGTCAGCTCTACCTATAACTAACTAGTTTGAACATTTTTCATTTATTTTCTTTTTTCTAGTCCTTTTAGTATGGAATTCATAATAAAAATAGAATTAACTTTCTTCTTATTATCTGGCAAGACGATTCCATCTAAAATTTTGTTAACTTTTCTATAATTGTGTGTAGGGTTTTATCGAGATAGAGTGATAAACCTCGTCAAGTATATTTTCCAGAAATCTCTTCCTTACATTCTTTCTTTCGACATATTCGATAATATTTTTTTTTACATAAATACTCATAATAGTTTCTATGTTTATGGACAACTACATTCACAATGCTTCATTCCATAAGTTATTCTCCTTTGGAAGCCTTTTTCTTGGCAAGTGGAATTGCTATGATTCAAGAGAAATTCTAACCAAGTTGTCTCTTTCTTACCAGGTTGGAGCATACCTACAATTATCTTCATCATTCCTTATATAGGAAAAAAAAATCTTCAGCTAGCATGGTTCTTACTGTTAGTGTAACTATACCTATAACCCTTTGATGGGTTGCCTTTTAGGAATTTAACAGTTATACTAGAACTAAAAACACATTTTTTATTAAGGGTTGCAGACCTGTAATGTTTTTGTCATGTATTCTTATTCTAACACAAAAGTTATTTTAGAAACCCTAACCTTAGGCATAGTTCTTATTGTTGGTGTGATTATACGTATAACCCTTTGATAAGTTGTTTTTAGGAATTTAACAATTATACTAAAACTAAAAACACATTTTTTATTAAAAGGTTACAGACTTGTAATGTTTTTATCATGTATTCTTATTTTAAGACAAAGATTATTCTAAAAACCCTAGGGTTTAGGTTTAGGTTTTAATTAGTTTAAATTACACCTCAATTCTGAGTTTTCGACCACGTAGAACTAAGTAAAATGATTTCTTTTAAAATAAAAGTACTCTTAATCTTCCACAACACGTTGATTTAAATTTAAAATCTTAGAAATACTTCTATAATTTTTCTTTGTGGCGTTAGTTAAGTATTTACGATGTTGATATTGTTCAAGACAAACCTCAATAATATATATATAGTAATCTACTAGTATTATTTTCTTTTTTTAGTTATATGTCTAGAAACTTGTGTTTATATTATTGTGACCTCACCCTTCGTTTGCTTCTATTATTCGACTTCAATATTTTTCATACAGTTTTCTATTTTATAAAAAATATAACCCTCACTTCTAAATGCTTCTCGAAATTATCTTTCTTTAGCTTTTCAACATATCATTACACAAGAGCTTCTTTAACTTCTAAATAAAAAAACATAGAATGCATAATTTTTGTATATGCATTAAGTCTTCTTTTCAAATTTAGTGTAATTCCAACATATATTTTGAAAAAGACAAAGAATAGTGTTTTCGTTTTATGTGAAAGAAGATAAAGAACCATATCATTAGTATTTGTATTATGTTACTTGAATAATTAATAACAAAGAAAATAATGGTTTTTTTTTTCATCCACCCATCTATAAGAGAAATTATTTAGCTACACTAGTTGTTTAACAACAATTTTTTTTAATATGTCAATGATTTGAATTTAAACAAGAACGCAACAAATTATAGATATAACCATAAACACAAAGATGCAATAGAAATAACATTTCATTTCATTAATGTCAAACACTAAAATATGCTTACAAACAGAATGGAATAAGACTAGCTTGGGTGATGGTAGCTTATCTTTGAGAAGAGATGTGGCGGCTACATGCCTCTGAATTGTGTTTCAATGAAGCTCAAGGGCCTATTTATTATTTGAAAACATGAGAAAACCCTAAACAACCAAAACCATTACCCCAGGAGATGTAACGCTAGGAGTTTGTGGGCATAGATATAACCATAAACACAAAGATGCAATAGAAATAACATTTCATTTCATTAATGTCAAACACTAAAATATGCTTACAAACAGAATGGAATAAGACTAGCTTGGGTGATGGTAGCTTATCTTTGAGAAGAGATGTGGCGGCTACATGCCTCTGAATTGTGTTTCAATGAAGCTCAAGGGCCTATTTATTATTTGAAAACATGAGAAAACCCTAAACAACCAAAACCATTACCCCAGGAGATGTAACGCTAGGAGTTTGTGGGCCCTGTTAAGGTTAGTTGGGCAACCAACTTCCCGGGGTTATAACGTGGTCATATTATCTATGTTTAGCGTGTACAATACCTTGTTGGAAAGGTCTCTCTAATTACTACAGGTTTTTCTGCAGGCTCCTATCTACAATTTGGGTTTGGGTTTGTTGCGGACATATAAAAAAAAAAAAAAAAAAAAAAAAAAAAAAAAAAAAAAAAAAAAAAAAAAAAACCCTCGTTTAGGGGGTCAAAACTGCTCCGGAAGTTCAGGAACCAAAAAACTGCTAAAAATAGTAAATGTTGAAATAAACAAGGAAACAAATGAAACTCACTGGAGGTCTAGGTGGGATAGGTGGGTGGCCACCAATATCCACCTGGATTATTCCTCCCCCCTTAGGAAGCAATGGTCCCCATTGTGTGTAGAGCCTCCATGAGGTGAGGAAATTTCTGTTGAACCTGGTCCTAGTGAGCCACTTGCCTTGGTGCAGGAGTTGGCCAACTTTGACAACCCCATATAGTTGGATCTTCTGCTGGCGAGTGTTCTTGATCTGTGTGTCCATAATCTGATCAGTAGTGGCATGTTCCATGTTGTCTGGATTTAACTCTGTTGGTGTGAGTTGTTCTGCAATGTCTCATGTGTTCAGTAATGGTGGGAAGTATGGTCGAAGGCAGTCCACACATTTGACTTCTCCAAGATGTTGTGAACCTGTTGGAAAATGTGTTGGATGTGTTCAATAAATCTGGTCACTTTATCCACCTCAGACGATACACGTGTGGATTTTGTCTATGTAGTCGCTTTAGGCATGACAACATTAATCGAACACAACAGTTCAAATCCTAGACCCACTTGAAAGGGACTACGACTAGTCGAGCCATGGAGAGCTCTATTATAATTGTGTTGCACATATGGAAGACTCTCATCCCAGGTTTGAGGATGTTTGGAGTTGTACATGTAGATTATGTGCATTATCATCCTGTTGATGACCTTTGTCTTACCATCAGTCTGGGGATGGAAGGCAGTTGACTTGGTGAGCTTGGTGTCCAATAGTGTCCAGAATCTTGACTAGAATGTGCTCAGGAACCTGTTATCCCCATCTGATATAATGGTTTGCGGGATCCCAAAATGTACCCATACTCGTTGAAAGAAGAGTTTGGCAGTGTCCTCTGCTATGATACTCTTCTTGCAGTTTGCCAACATAGTCATCTTAGAAAATTTGTCCATGACCACAAATACACAGTCATTACCATGTTTGTTAGAAGGGAGGCCATACATATAGCCCATGGAGATGGATTCCCACAGTTATTTGGGAGTAGGCAGAGGAGTGTACAGGCCTTGCTTCTTGATGGATGGCTTGCCAATGGAGCAGGAGGTGTAGGATCTGATATATTTCCCAACATCCAGTCGGAGTTTGGGCCAATAGAAGTACTTTTTTAGTACAACCATAGTTTTCTCCACCCCAAAGTATCCTGCAATCCGACTATAGTGAGCCTCCCAAATCATTTTGGTACGCTCGCTTGAAGGAACACAAATATGGCCCAGGTAGCATAATAATGTGTCCTGGAGGTGGAAATTAGTAACCTGCTTTCCATCCCCTAGTATATAGTATGTGGAGGCGAACTCTTGATCATTTTTGTATAGTTGCGGCCATCCAAAGGTATCAAGACCACAAGAGTTGAGAACAATAGTCAGTGCTGCAAGTAAGGGTCGACTAAGGCACTCTGGAACATGATTGGTGCTTCCCTTTTTGTATTTAATGTTCAAGTGGAATTGTTGCAGATATGTAGACCACTTATGACGACAATCATTCTGCAACTTCCCCTATGTTTGTATAAATTGAAGAGGTTGGTGATTGGTGTGGATGATTGTCTCCTTCCCCAGAATGTAGTGCTTCCACTATTGGCAAGCCTGCACGATCGAATACAATTCAAAAAGTGTCTAACTATGATAGGCCACTCAATGCCCATGTTGGGTGAGGACTACACCAATAACATAGTCTTAGGTGTCTGGCTCAATTTCGAATGGCTATTACAGGTCTAACAATGTGAGTATTGGTGCAGAGCAGAGGCGGCGCTTCAACTCAATGAAAACCTTATGTTGGGACCCAGACCAGGCAAACTTTGCTTTCGCCTCGCCCTTAGTAATTTGACTCGAAGGCAAAGTGATATGGGAGAATCCTAACATGAACCTATGATAAAAATTTGCAAGGCCCAACAAGCTGTGAAGCTTCGTTAGAGTGGGCAGGGCTGGCCAATCTCGAATGACCTGGATATTGGTTGGGTCCACATGCATGCCATGCTTATCTATGATGTACCCCAATTATTGGACATGGCCGATGCCAAAGGTGCATTTCTCCAAGTTGGCACACAGTTTGTGTTTCCGAAGGATTTGAAGAACCTACCAAATGTGTTGCAAGTGTTCTTACCAACTCTTGCTAAAGATGAGGATGTCATCCAGATAAACCACCACGAATGACTTGGTGAAGGGTCGCAAGATGTCATCCATTAGCCTCATAAAAGTAGTGGGGTCATTTTTCAACCCAAAGGGCATTCCAACCATTCAAAAAGGCCTTCCTTGGATTTAAAGGCAGTCTTCCATACATTTGTAGGCTCTATTGGAACCTGGTGATAACCAAACTTCAGATCGATCTTACTTAAATACTTGGCCCCCTTGAGTTGGTCAAGCAGGTCATCAATCCATGGGATTGGATACCTGTTCCTGACAGTGATTTTGTTTAATGCATGATAAGCAATGCAAAGCCTCCAAGTTTTGTCCTTCTTTTGTACCACTACAATTGGGCTCCCACAAAGTGAGGAACTTGGTCGGATGTGCTTTTTCTGCACAAACTCTTGGATTTGCAGCTTTATCTCTTCATTTTCCATAATGGAGTGGCGATATATCGGCATGTTGGGCAGAGGTGCTCTAGGAGTCAGATCGATTGAATGCTTGACCTGACAATGCAAGGGTACCCCTATGGGTGAGGAGAAGATGCCCCTATATTATTCCACGACTACATCCACCTACTTCTCTTTCTTGGAGGAACCCTTCCTAGGGGCCATGGATGTGGCTATGACCTTCCCCTTACTTTGAGATTGAATCAGAAAGAAAACAAATTTCCCAGTCTGGGAGATGACCTTACTGCATTCTTAGTAAATATCAAAGAGATGGCAGTAGGTGGGGCTACCTCCGGTATCCTATATAACTTAGTACCCAAAGAAATAATAATAGAGCAAGGTCTAGACTCATATATAGCATGTCACTTCCATAAGTATGGTTTTCTTAATAATACATCACAAACTTCAAGAGGATCAACATCACACAGTACCTCATCCGTGAAGGGCTTGCTGTTGTAGGGAAGGTGACATTGCTAACTAACGCGGAGATCTTGTCCTTTGTGAAGCCACTCGATGGTGTAAGGCTGAGGATGTGTTGTATTAGGTAGGCCCAGTCACTTCACGACCTCTGCTGAAATGAGGTTCTTTTGGCTACCGTTGTCGACAATGAACTACAGCGGAAAACCCTTCACCCACATCTGTGAGTGGAATAGGCACTCCCCCTCTTCTGGATCTTCAGGCTCGATATTCTGGATCTCGGTGGTGGCCACATTAGCACTGGGCTCTGCATCAATGATTTTCTCCCCTTTATCATTCCCCTTGTCGGGTTCTGACTTAGAGTTAGAACATGCGTCGGACTCAGAAGCCTTCAGCTCGGCCACGAGTGACTATTTGGCTCAACACTCACTTGCGTTGTGAGTGGAGCTCTTATGGAACTCACACCACTTTCCCATGTCCTTCTTTGTCTTTGTGGTGTTTTTCTTTATTTGTGGCTTTTGTGGGTTATTCTAGGTCACCCAACCTTAGATTTGCCCTTTGCTCTACGGTTTGGGGGTGCCTTTCCCTTGCTTTGGATTCGTTGATCCAAAGTCTACTTTTTCTATTTAAGCTTCTTCTCAAACTTGACAGCGTATCGGTACACTGTGTCAAGTGAGGAGATGTCCAGGAACTCCATCTCATCCTGGATGTACCTGTGTAGGCAGTCACGGTACTTTAGTACCAAATGTTTCTCAAAATCCTTGATACCCAACTTCATGCGAAGGGTATGAAAAACATTGGTAAACTCTGGTACGTCTTGGTCCCTTCCCTATAGCAGTGTGGTCCGCTTTATGTATTTATCCTCATAGATCCAGACAGGGTAGTAATGCTCCTTGATGGCATCCCAAAACAAATCCCAAGTGGGTACAGCTGAAAATATTGAGGGCGTACTTTCATCCTTATGCTAGCAATAGGTTTCCCACTTGTCCTTGACATGGGGGGCAGTTTTGAGAAGAGAAAAAGTAATATTTTCCAGGCTGAAAAAATAATGAACAGAAAAAATATCCTTCTATCATATTTAACCATTTATCTACGGCATCTGCATTTATTTCACCCTCAAATATGAGAATGTCAAAGTTAACTTGTACCTTAAAGGGTGTGGCGCTTCCAGAGTAATTAGTGGAAGTAGATGTGTTTCCCCTAGGTAGCCGCTGAATGATTTGGGAGAAGTTGTCCATCATCATGTTCCTTTGTTGCTCGAGGGCTTCTTTAAGCAAGATTTTGATAGGATCTCCTGCCCCCTCATCTTTCTTTTCTTCCGCCATGGGAGACCGTCGGGATTTGCGAGGCTATCCTTGCAAAGGTTTGACCAATTCAAGCCCTAAGTCCTTATATCCCGACCTCGTTAGGGACATGCAAAGAAAAACAGAGAACGAGTGGACCACTCTAATACCATTAATCTGAATTTAAACAGGAATGCAACAAATTACAGGTATAACCATAAACACAAAGATGAAACAAAAATAACACTTCATTTCATTAATATCAAATACTGAAATATGCTTACAAGCATAATGGAAATAAGACTAGATCGGTAGATGGCAGCTTATCTCTAAAAAGAGATGTGGTAGCTACTAGCCTCTGCACTATGTCACAATGAGGCTCAAGGGCCTATTTATTATTGGAAAAAATGAGAAAATCCTAAACAACCAAAACCCTAACCCTAGGAGATGTAACGCCAAAATTTTGTGGGTCGCGTTGGGGCTAGTTGAGAAGCCAACATCTCGGGGTCATAACTTGGTCATATTATCTCCATTTGGCATGTACGATACCTTGTTGGAAAGGTATCTCCAAGTACTACGAGTTTTGCTGCAATCCCCTACTTACAACTATGGGCCTGCTGCAGACCTCAAAAAAACGACGTTTAGGGGGTCAAAACTCCTCCGAAAGTTCCGGACCCAAAAAACTACTAAAATAGTAAATGTTGGATTAAACAAGGAAACATATGAAACTGACTGGAGGTCTAGGTGGGATAGGTGGGTGGCCACCAGTATCCACCTAGATCAGTCAAATACTTGAACAATATAATAGTTAGAAACATCGACTTGCAAAGTAATTCTGACTTGTAAAAAAAATTGGTAAATAAGGTTCAAATACTTTAACTCCACCCAACCTTGACACAACAATCAACTTGTTCCCCTGAGCAAACATGTCTGCAATTTGTTCTCTATTTTTCTCACTGCTTGTCTTCAGTCTCTCCAATTCTCTTCTTAGAAGTTACGAGACAAAATACATATATTCCAAAGATATTATCCATATACCACTCTTTGGGTGGTTATTAACTGCCTCCACCTCACCAACAAGCGGGAGGTAGTTAACTGCTCATTTATGAGCTCTTGTTTCCCACTTCTAAAGATAACTCCTTGTCTTCTAGGAAACATTAAATTAACCAACATAATAATTTAAGTATTAAATCTAATCATCCAAATTAGATGCCTTGGACATTCTTATGGATAATAATTTCCCAAATAGATTGCAACCTTTTTTCCTCTTTCAACCATATGTACTTTAACAATTAATTTCTCGGTTTTTCATAAAATAAAACATAACTAGAATTTACAAACAAAAAATTTTACATTGGTTATTATCAGTAAAATTACTGATAATCAGGTGTCTATCTGTCTATTAATGTAGCATATTCAATCAAAATTAAACTTATGTACATTTATTTACAATAAAACATTATGCTGAGGGATATCACACCCTCCCTCGCTTAAATTTGACATTGTCCTGGTGTCTATTCAACACTCTTCTTGGAAACCATTTTAGAATTCCTTTAAAAACATGAATGGATAAGCTTCTTTGAGAGCATCTTCTAAATCCTAGGTTGCTTCTTCTAGAGTGAAATGTTTCCATTTAACCTTTAACTATACCACATCTCTATTATGAAGTGTAATCATCCTCCAATCTAGAATATGTAGTGGTTCTTCTAAGAACTCTCTCTCTAGTTCCACCTATAAAACATGTCAATAAATCATATGAGATGGATCATGTACATACTTTTTCACTAATGAAATATGAGACACATTATGAATCTTGATGTTAGTTGGTAGGGATAGTTGGTGAGTAACAGGTATAAATCTGGGTAACACTTTAAAGGATCCACAATATCTAGGAGATAACTTAGCAAAACTTCCAAGTCGAAGTGTACTTTTCTTAGGTTTGACCTTCAAGTATATATGATCTCCCACATGGAAGTATTTCTGAGTTCTTTTCAGGGCTGCATAGCTTTTCTGACGATCTTGGATTGTTTTCATATTCTGTTTGACTTGCTTGACTAGTTCTTCCATTTCTTTTAACATGTTTGGACCTAGTATCTATCTATCCTCAAGATGATCCTGACTTAATGGTACCTTGCATCTCCTTCCATGCATCACTTCAAAAGGACTCATTTTTAAAGAGGTTTGATAACCATTGTTGTAGGCAAATTCAGCGAGATGCAAATAGTCTTCCCATTTAGTTTGATTATATTCCATATACATTCTTAGCATGTCCTCTAATATCTTATTGGTCCTTTATGTTTGACCATCAGTTTGAGGATGATAAGATGTACTAAAATTTAACTTAGTTCCCATATTTTCAAACGACCCCTTCCAAAATTTGGAGGTAAACTTTGTGTATTTATCTGAAATTACAACCTTAGGTACTTCATGAAGCCTAAAAAAGTCCCTCATAAAGATTACTACAATGTTTATAGCATTAAAAGTGGATTTGACTTGAATGAAGTGTGCTTCTTTATTGAGCTTATCAACTACAACCATGATGGTATCATGTTATTTTCTACTTCTTGGTAGTCCAATAATAAAATCCATTTAAATCATTTCCCATTTCCACTCTGGAATGGGTAATGGTTGTAGCAATCCAGCAGGATGTTGATGAGATGCCTTGACTTGTTGTCATTTTAGACATCTTGCTACATATTCATATATCTCATTTTTAAGATTTCACAAATAAAAATCCTTTCTTAACATAGTGATCAACATTTTATAACATAGATGACCAACTGTTGGCCTCTTATGCAACTCATCTAGGATAAAATAAAAAATAAAAAAATAAATTATGTCATTTGGTATGTAAATTATGTCTCTAAACAACAATACATCTTGACTGTTAACTGAAAAATCAGCGTCCTCTCCTTCCAATTTATCAGTTTTTGGAACCTTTTCTTTAATTTTTCAGATATTCTAATCTAGATTTTCCAGCTGTTTTGACTTTGTCTATCAAATCTGTTGACCAATTGATTGTTGTATTGCAAATTTGATTAAGTTTTATGTTTAAAGCATCAAATATATTGTTTTCTTTCCCTTTGATTTGTATAATCTTAAAATCATACTCGCTAATAAATATTAACCATCTTGCTTGTCTAACATTTAAATTAGGATGATCAAATAGATACTTGAAACTAACATTATCTATCCTTAGCTAAAATCTTTTCCCTATTAAGTAATGTCTCCACGTTTAAAATGCATGAATTATTGTTGCTAATTTCAGATTATGAGTAGCATATCTTTTCCCATGTTCCTTCAATTTTATGGATTCATAACAAACAACATAATCATCCTACATTAAAACTCCTCCTAATCCCTCTTTGCTTGAATATGTACAAACCACAAATTCCTTATTGGGGTCAACTAGTTTTAGAATTTGGAGTTGTAGCAAAAATTTATTTTAGTTTATCAAAAATAGCTTGACACTTTTGACTCCATTCAAATCTGATGCCTTTCTTTTATAAATTAGTGATTCAAGTTTAGAGAAACCCTCTATGAATTTTCTATGATAGCATGTGATTCCCATAAAATAATTGACTTCTTCTACATTCTCAGGTACTAGCCACTCCACACTTTGTTTTATCTTTCAGGGTCTACAACAATTCCTTCTTTTGATATTGCATGTCCTATATAATGAATTTGTTGCTAGTAAAATGAACATTTGCTATATTTAGAATATAGTTCATTGTCTCTTAGAGTTTGGAGGACCATTTTTAAATGTTGATCATGTTCTTCCTTACTCTTTGAGTATACTAGAATATCGTCTATAAAGACAATCACAAATTTATCTAGGAATGGCCTTAGTACTTTGTTCATGAGATAGATAAATGTTGCAGGTGCAATATTCAACCCAAATGGCAACATTACAAACTCATAGTTCCCATAGCAGGTGCAGAAAGTTATCTTGTGTATATCTTCATCCTTGATCCTAATTTCATGATATCCTGACCTTAGATTAATTTTATAGAATATAGAAGCTCCTCTAACTTATGAAACTAGCTCACAAAAAGATAGAAAATATAGATCAACGCCTTAGAATTCAGCCTCTTCGAGGGGGAAACCTCCTTTACATTACACAAATGGATGATTCTTTGATGAATCAAATGACAAAACCTCCTTTCTATATATAGGAGTCTAAGGAGTCACAATATAACCAAGCCGACCTAACAATAATAATATAAAGGCACAAAAATAACAATAAAGGGATTCTATGGGGATACAGTCAAGAACCTTGACTGTATCGATTTGAACAAATCCTTGAAAATTCCAAAACAGTGGTCAAAAAACGCCTTGAACTAGTGGCCATGGATGCCGACGTGGAACGACGAGGACCTTGGTCAAAGCGCGTTGAACGAGGCCTATGGAGACTGCGCAGGAGGTCAAAACAGCCCGTGGGAGCCCCAGATTGGGAAAAGGAGGCAATTTTGATGCGCATCGCTAGGCGAATAGGGCTGAAATGGAAAGGCCTTAAGCACTCAGTCACGTCGAGAGCCAGAGAACCGCGGGAGGAGAAAGAAAAAGTGCTACAACGCGAAGGCAAGATTCGCGCCCTGGAAACCGGCAGTTTGATCGGGGTGCCCTTGAACAGTAAGAGGTTTTGGACAGGAGCGAAGCGATCCCACTCAGCGATCAACGCGTCGCAGCGGAGGTGAGAGAAAAACTTCGTGATCGCGCGCTATCGGTTGAGCAAGTCAATCGCGCTCGACATAAGTATGACGTTGGATCTGGAGGAGCCCAGATTGGACGACTGAGATTGCGCCCAATAGAAAGAAGCAGAATCGACAGGTAATTAAGCTGCGATTTAAAGGGATTTGGAATCCGTTGACTGCCATGGTGGAGAAATAACGTATCCACGACATAACTGAAGAAACAAATTGACGAGCAGGCTGGCGCTGTTCCAATTGGGACACGTGGCACGTGCCGAGAATTCATGCTGTCGCCGAACAGGGAATTCTGAGCGCAGCTGCAGAAGGAGAATCGACAGACAAGAGAGGAACCGAGCAGGCATAAGGAGAATGGTTAAAGCCATGAACAGAGACAGTTGGAGAGGAGGATTGGAGAGGAGTCCGAGCGACCAAGAGAGACTGTGAACAGTGAACCCTAAGAGGAGGACTAAACACAGAGAACAGTAAAGCCAAGCAGAGGAGACAGAGGGTCGAGCTGACCACAGCCAGCATTGAACACCAGAGAGCTTAAAGATTCAAGCCTTCCCATAGAGGAATCTGTCCGGACTGAGCATCACATTTGGCTCTTTCCACTGTAAACCGAGGGTCACAGAGCTGGTAGGAATAAAAAGAGTCTATGAACTCTGAGTGGCTTTGGGAACCCAAGAACCACCCTGCCAAGAAAAATCTGCTTCAGGAGAACTCATATTGAGTCCCTGTATTGTAATTTCTCTGTTGTAAGACACAATAAAATAAGGCCACCACTGAAGTTGGACCAGAGATGTAGCCCTGGAGAATAGGGTGAACTCCTTATTAAAAATTGTTTGTGTCTTATGTTGCTTATGTATTTCTTTGTTGTCTTTCCCTTTAAACTTCTGTGTATTGGCAATCTGATCGATCCATTGCTTAAATAACACAAAACACACACTAGCACATGAGTCTGTGATACCTTTTGTTTAACAAATCTTCAGTTGATGGCACTCATAGGGTGATTATCAGATCAAGTGGTATCAGAGCTCTAGGCTGTGAGGTTAGACAAGCTTGTGTTGGTTTAGCTGTGAATGCTTACTAGATCAAAGCTCAAATTAGGAGAAGGAGAGTTGGTGGAAACTAATCCTGAAATTGGGAGAGTTTATTCTCGGAAGACAATGTCAGAAGAAGGTTCTATAGGGCCAGACCCTCAATTCATAGAAAGTTTCCTAGCTATAAAGTCTATGGTAGAAGAAATTTATAGGGACTTTAGAAAGCATAAGGATGAAGATTTGTCAGGCTCCAAACAAGAAAAAGAAGAAGATGAATATCATTCCCATGACCGCTCGAAAGGAAAGGGAAAAGAAGAAAGCTTTCCTACACCTCCTAGTAGCCCTGTGCATAATAAGAAAGCATCCTTGATTAAACTAGATGTAAAATTTGATTTGCCTATATATGATCGAGAGTTAAATGCTGAAAAGTTGGACAATTGGATTAGATAAATTGATGTGTATTGCAGAGTACAGAACATAGACTCAGACAAGAGTAAGATTCATCTGGAAAGCCTACACCTAGGAGGCACTACCTTGGTTTTGTGGGAAGGCAGAACCCAAGCTGATATGAAGAGGCATGGTAAGACCATCTCTATCTGGAGTGAATTTGTTTCTGCAATCAAAAAGGAGTTCTATCCATTGGCCTACATGCAACAAGCCATGATGAGTTGGCAAACTCTTCGGCAGTTGAAAGGGCAAAGTGTGCAAGGGTATACTCAAGAGTTCAGAAAGAGAGCATTGATGTTGGGTATCTCATTAGACTCACCAGAAACTCTTTTGAAATACATTGGTGGTCTACACAGCTACATGAGGCATACCATCCTCATGTTTAATCCCACTAGTATAGATGAGGTATCTGTACAAGCTACTCATCTAGAAGCTAGAGGAAAGAATGGAAATCCAGAAGTTGGGGACCATCCCAACCCACTGTAAGCAAGAGAAAGGAGAAAAGAAAGCAGAAGTGGAAGAAAGGAAGGTAACATAACAGAAAAGCAAAGGCTTTCATGCCTCCTAGTAAGGATGGTCCGTGATGAGAGCATTGTGGGATTCTGCATCAGAGCTAAGACCTAAGAAGTCGAGGGCAAGAAGAAGAATCCTGCTGCATCTATTCAGAAAGATTTGGGATCAGACTAAGGAGATGAAAACGAACTACAGCAACCACAGGTAATAAAAGGTAAGAATTTTGAACTTACTGTCAATTCTGCTATATCTGTTATTGATGAAGAAAATGAGAGATAAAAGACATGAAGATTTTTCCATGTTGAGTTATTTTCAAAATCAAGAAGATTGATACTTTGTTTGATAATGGCTCACAAGTAAATTTGATTTCTGAAGCAATTGTAAAGAAATTGGGATTAGCAACTACACCTCACAAGAAACCATACCATTAGGATGGTTGAATGATAAAGCACAACTACAAGTGACTAGACAGTGCAAACTCAAGTTTTCTTTTGGGTCAACATTTGTAGATGAGGTGGAGTTAGACATAATTCATTTGGATATATGTGGAATTGTTTTAGGAAGTCCTTACTTGTATGATAGGAAAGCTATTTTCTATAGAGTTAATAACAAATATCTACTTGTTAAATATGGAACCGAATACTTTGTAAGAGCTCATAAGCTCAAGAATAATTATAATCTCATAAACTCAGGGCAGATGAAAAGAATGATAAATTCATGCAAACAGATCTTACTTATGGTTGTAAAGGAAAAGAAACCTGATAAAACCAATGTATTTGAGGGCTGTAATGCTAAACAACAAGCTGATTTAGAAAAGGTTGTTTTAGAGTATGATATCTTGTTTCAAGAACCTAAAGGTCTACCACCCAAAAGGGAAATAGTACATGATATTATTTTGCAGTAGGATGCTCCATTGCCTAACATTGGAATGTACAGGTTGTCCTCTTTAGAGAATGCTGAAATCAAGAAGCAGGTGTAGGAGTTGCTCAAGAAAGGGTTTATCAGACCTAGCACATCACCATGTG
>APFE030992510.1:166913-252789 GCA_000404065.3 Pinus taeda | reverse complement strand
AGATCCATTGTAACACCCTCTTCGGTCTCAATCTCCTCTCTCTTCCTCACTTAGAATTCAGATATACATAGATGCAATACAATTCCCTCATATATATAGTGAGGGGTTTCCTTCTAGGGCAAAAAACCCTAAACTAAACATAACTTCTACTGTCAGATCATCCGCCTAATGAACAGCCTAGATTGACTATAAATTACTAGACTCTTACAAGGTAATTTTACATCTATTTTTAGCTTTGGGGGCGCTACCCCCGGACCCCCTAGCTGGGGGGGATTAGCCCCCCCACGTGGAGGGGTGTACAGTCTTCCTGGGGTATACATTCGGCTGAAAACTTTGATTACAGAAGATAATCTGGCTCCACACCCAACACAACTAGCAACAAAAGGGTATTTAAGAAGAAGATGAATGCAGAAGGAAAGGTGGAGAAATAAAAAGATTGGTTGGTAGAAAAATGTTATTCCTAGATGTCGGGAATTGATTTTGGTGATATTTTCTTTCATGTTGCCAAGGTAGCTTCTATTAGATTACTTTTACCTATTGTTGATGATTTTGATTTTGAGGTAGAACATATGGATGTGAAGACAACATTTCTTCATAGAGATCTGGAAGAAGATATCTACATGAAGAAACCTGAAGGATTTGTGATGAAGGGTAAGAAAGAACTGGTATGCAAGTTAAAAAATTCGTTGTATGGGTTAAAATAGTCACCAAGGATGTGGTATCAGAAATTTGATATATTTATACGGGGACTTGGCTTCACCAAAAGAAAAGAAAATCATTGTGTGTATTTTAAATTAATTGGTGACCGTGTTATTTATCTGGTCTTATATGTGAATGATATGTTGTTGGTTGGAAATGACAAAGAAATTATCCAGGATTTGAAAACACAATTGTCCACCAAATTCGACATGAAAGATCTTGGTGCTGCAAACTATATTTTGGGCATGGAAATTAAATGAGATCGGGAAAAGAGGAAGCTCTAGTTAAACCAGAGGACGTATGTCGAGAAAATATTGCAAAGGTTTAATATGTAGGATAGTAAACTAGTGAAGGTTCCTATTCCTGTATGTGTAAGGTTACATGTTCAATAGTGTCCCATGACATAAGAAGAGGAAGAGGACATGTCTTGTGTTCCATATGCAAGTGAAGGTGGTAGCCTAATGTATGCAATGGTCTATACTAGACCATACATTACACATGCAGTGGGAGTATTGAGCAGGTTTATGTCAAAACCAAGGAAAGAGCATCAAATAGCAGTGAAGTGGGTTTTCAAGTATTTGCATGGCACTAGTGATTATGGTTTGTGCTACCAGGGATGACCGAAGATTGCAAAGAGTTTTGGACATCAGTGGCTTTGTTGATGCAGACTGAGCTGGAGATTCGGATCAAAGAATATCTACAAGTGGGTATGTGTTTAACTTATTTGGAGGTTCAGTCAGTTGGATGAGTAAGAGACAGTCTATAGTGGCACTTTTAACTACAGAGGCAGAATACATGGCAGCTGCTGATGCAAGCAAGGAAGCAGTTTGGTTACATAGATTGTGTTCAAGTATGGGGTTAGTACAGAGATATAAGGATATATTGTGACAGCTAAAGTGCAATTGTCTTGGCAAAGAACCATGCTTCTCATTCAAAGAAAAAGCACATTGATGTTCAGTATCACTTTTTGAGGGATATTGTTGAGGACAAAAAGGTGTTGCTAGTAAAGGTGGACACTTTGAAGAATATTGCAGATGCATTGACAAAGTCTGTGAGCACTGATAAGTTCTCTTGGTGTAGGAAACAATCGGCATTGCAGCGGTGGACCAATGGCTAAGCTCTCTTGTGGCCTCCTCTGGAAAGAAAACAACAAGTGGGAGAATGTTGGGTTGTGTTATATTCTTTCCATGACTACCCCACGCATGGGGCGCTGAAAAAGCACCCCTATACATTGTGCGGGGCGCTGCCAGGGAGGTAGGTAGGGGGGTGGAAGCACCCCAGGAAATTTTTTTAGACCCTATATTAGGTGGTAGATCTACCTATGATTTTGTGCATGGATTTTGCACATGGTTTTGGGCATGATAGTTTTATGTCTATGGTATTTTGTAGATCTGGCGAAGGGAACTACGGTTATGTTCTAATCCAGGGTTAATGGATTGGGGATTATGGATGCTTCAGCATGTATATATGTGTATTGTAACATTGAAAGGAACATAATGAAAAGTCAATATTGTAGTCCCAGTTTTTGGATCCAGGGGAAATCTATGTGTATATTTGTTTTATGTTTTATTCTCTTGCCATTGTTTATTTTATGTTTTTAGAATTTGTATGTAGGTAATTTATGTACGGGGTTAAAACCTACAAGCCCATATTTTTTAAAAGATTTCATGATTTTATCTTTTGCTTCGAACACACTGTCTCTTGTGTGTTGCTCCAGAAGAATGATGCACGACAAGAACAACCCATCTCCTTTTTCAGTAGGTCATTGAGGGATGTTGAACTAAAGTAAAATATTCGTGATAAACAAGCATATGCATTGATCAAAGCACTAAAATATTTTAGAGTGTTTATTTTTCATTCTCATGTTATTGCGTATGTACCAAATGCTACAATAAAGAGTATTTTAGTACAGCCAGACAATGATGGCAAAAGAGGGATGTGTATTTCTAAAATGTTGGAGTATAACATGGAAATAAAACCTACAAAGTTGATTAAAGGACAAGGTCTAGACAGACCAACGATTGAGTCAAATCCTGATGTTGTTGGTATAAATTTTGTTTTTGAATTATCAACTCTGCCAAATGGAGAATCAATGGTGGAAGTTGAAGATTGTCTTAAAAAATGCCTGTGGTATGTTGATCTTGTTTACATTTTGCAAAGTTTACAAGTGCCACTAGGAATAGATAAGACTTGGGCTATATTTTTTAGACTGAAATCCGTCAAGTATTGTCTTTTGAATGGTTATCTACACTAGAAATATCCCCAGGGTATTTTTTTGAACTGCATGTTAGAAGACAAAAAGAAAAATGAGTAAAGAGTTTCATGAAGGAGCATGTGGAGGGCATCATTACTGGAAGGCCACAACAGATGAAATATTGAGAGCTGATTTTTACTAGCCCACCTTTTTTTATGTTAGAAAAGAAGTAGCAGCTTGTCACAAATGTCAGTTGTTTGAGGGTAAGTCAAAACTAATGCCTTTACCTTTTAAATCTATCTCTGTAGAGGAACCTTTTCCAGCAATGTGGCCTTGACTTCATAGGTGAAATTCATCTGGCATCATCAGCACATCATCAATGGATCTTGACATGGACAGATTAATTTACAAAATGGATTGAGGCACTTCCAAGAAGGCAATCTACTGATCTTGTGGTTATTCAATTCTTAGAAAAATATTCTTTCTAGGTTTGGTTGCCTAAAGAGGATAATTACTAATAATGCATGATGTTTCAAGTCTAAGAAGTTAGTAAAATTCTGTGAAGACTACCATATCATACTCAGCCATTCCAAAGCCTATTACCCTCAAGGTAATGGACTTGCATAATCCTCCAATAAGAGTTTCGTCAGAATTATTTAAAAAAATTAGAAGGTAAGAAAAAGGCTTGGCACAAAAAGTTTAAATTTTCCATATGGGCAGATAGAGTTAGCACAAAAAGGTCAATCAATACATCTCCTTTCCAATTGGTATATGGTGTTGATGCATTGTTTCCTATTTCAATTGGAATGCATGTTATGAAATATTTGCAAGAGTTGGGAGAAGAACCAAATTAGCTACAAAGAAGGATAAATCAGCTAATTGAAGTGCAAGAAACCAAAGAAAGGGTGTATGAAAACTCTTGGGAAATAGAAGATCAAATCAAAAAAGTTTTTGACAGAAAAACCAAAGAGGATGACTTCAAATGACTTCAAATGTCAATGACAGAAACAGTTGTATTTTCTACTTTCAAGTTCAGAGTCTATAAAATCATCTCTTAAAAAGATGAAGTTCTATTTCTCAGTCAGTTTTTCTTTTAGCCAAATTTTGTAATGGATGAGGCAACTGATATATGGAGTGTTATTGTTGCCATCGTTGATCGAAAAAATCCCTGTGTAGCCAGTTGTTATCATAATAAACATTTTGCATTTTCAAATATTTTCTGGAAAATGCTAATAGTTATAGTGTCAGTGTTTAAAATTGTAATAAATAGGGAAAATTTCTTGATAGCAAGGTTATCAACATTTTTTGAAAATCTGAGTAAATAAGAAGAGAATTTTTCGGTCATATTCCAAGTAGAAGGACTCAAATCCTACATCAGACCCTCTCCATTGGAAATTTCTTTGAACAATCTTTCCAACGGCATGTGGAAGTCCAAAAATGGACTCCTAGATCAAAAGATACAGTCAATTGAAGTTTCAGGGATTGAAGCCTTAGGAAGGAAAGGCAAATCAGTGATCACATATTGAAGGTCCAGGGCATATTGTAATCGGCACATTGGCAATCGCAAATTGAAGTTTCAGAGCACATCGGTGAATCAGCAAATCATAGCATAGGAACTTCTTAAGGTGACAACCTTAAGAAGTAGCAATATGAAAATGTGTCGATAGTGTTAAAATCATCGAGGAACGTTGATAAAGGTTAACAAAGGATTTCATCGCAAAATCAAAGGAGGGAGGTCCCTTTTCTCTCTCCTTTAGCGGGACACATGGTGGTATATGATTGGTCCTGATAAGATATAGTGGCATCTGATGTCAGTATGATGTGGAAGTATGGAAGGACACATGGTAGGCAATTTTGGCATTTTAAGGGGCCCTAAGGGGACAAATCTGGGTGACACATGTCACCACTCACAACGTGCCACATAGACTGATGACCTCATATCAAAGGTCACATATCAGAGGTTTAGGAATATCGCAGCACCAAAGTAAATCCTTCGATTGGAAAGTTCTAATATTAGGATGGCACATGGTCGAGAGGAGTTTAAAGAACCTTGAGTGCTAAGCACTTAACAAAGGAAAAATATCCCCCAACAACGAACAAAATTCCCTAGCACCTTAAGGCTAAGTAGTAGGTCACAGCCCTTGGTCCTATGGTGAAGAAATGTGGGAAGGACTAAAACAAAAGGAGCCAGGACAAAATCATAACTTCGCGTTAAGTTATGTCATAAAGGGGCTCCAATATGGCATTAAGTCGATAATCACTAGCCCATTCATATAACAAAAAAAAATCCAAAGGATCAAAGTGCAAGGGGATGAGGAGTATTAGTGAAGAAATAAGGTGAAAAATTCTCCAATAAGACCATATAGAGAGTTGAACGTGTATGAGTCAGCAGTTGTTTAATCACAGGAAAAGAGGGGTTGGTAGTTTGAATGGACAGTCAACAAGTTTTTGTGAAAACAACTTCAGCCACTCCGGATTCAAAGGTAGGGGATCAACATTAATGAACCAATTTCCAAATTTGAAGGCTAAAGATTTTCCAGCAGAATTGAAGAAGAACGAAGGAGCATTTTTGATGGATTGTTGTAGAGGGACCTGTTATGCTAGTAGAAATGCTAAACTATAGTTTAGGGACCTGTTCTACTTTCAAGGGAGGCAGTTGACCAGATATTTCTTTTTGCCTGAATACAAGAATATTATCCTATAGTTATTCTAGGAAAGACATAATATTTTTAAGTTTATTTTTACATACATGAACTTGAAAGATATTTAAAATATCTCAATTTTTGTAATTATGTGATGACTATTATTTTGCAAATTGTTATGTAAGCACTATATAAGCATTTTATTGTTAGAAAATTATATACTATGGAGCAATGGAAAACATAAAATACTGTAGAAATATAAACACAGAAAACGCATAAAACAAGAGAGACACAGATATACGTGGTTCACCCAATTTGGGCTACGTCCACCCCGAACAGCCAGTCCTTTCTTTCTACTATCCAGCAAAATGAAGAGACACAACCTACAGCAGATCCGTTGTAATATCCCTTGTTTTCTCTCACAGTCTCACCTCTCTGTTTCTTGCTCAGAGAATACACATCTATTACACAGCCTCAAATACAATGCCCTCATACAAAGAGAGGGGTTGCCTTCTAGGGCAAAAAACCCTAAACTAAAGATAAGTTCTATTGTCATATCATCCACCTAATGAATGGCCCAGATTGACCAGAAATTACTATACTTTTACAAGGCAATTTTACATCTGTTTTTAGCTTCAAGGGCGCAGCCACGAAACCCCCGCCGAGGGACCGCTGGTCCCCGGACCCCCCAGCAGGGGGGGGATCGGCCCCCGCAGTGGGACAAGTCCCCCCCGCACCCCCCCACATGGAGGGGTGTACAAACTTCCTGGGGTATACATCCGGCTAAAACAAAGACCTCTAAATAATCATGCTCCACACCCAACAATCTCCCACTTGGAGAATGATTGTAGCAATTCCACTGCTACTTCATTTGCTGGACAATGACTCCTCTTTGGACCTAGTTGTTTCTCATCTTTATCGTCATTCTTGAAGACCAATTGAAACTGAGCATGTTCTCAATTTCTCCCTGGTTACAACTTTTGTTAGCATATCTGCAAGATCTGGCTAGTGTGTATCCTTTCCAACTTCAACTCTCCATCTTCCAACACTGATCGTATGAAATGGTACTTGAGCTGTATGTGTTTAGTCCTAGAATGAATTACTGAGTTCTTTGCAAGATGAATGGCACTTTGGCTATCACTGTATAACGTGCCTATATCATGCTCCTTATCCAATTCACCCATAAACCTTTGTAACCAAATCATTTCTTTACTAGCCTCTATAGCAACAACATACTCTGCTTCTGTTGTTGAAAGGGAAACAACACTTTGGATTTTTGAAATGAAACTAACAGTTGTTCCACCTATAGTAAATACATATCCTATAGTGCTCCTCATGTTATCTGTGTCACCTTCCATGTCTGCATCAACATATCCCTGTAGAGAAATGATTTGAACCACCAAAGCATAATGCTTGATTTGTGGTACCTTTCAAATATCTGAGAATCCATTTCACTGCCATCCAATGTTCCTTTCCTGGATTGTTCATGTACCTGCTTACAACTCCCACTGCATGTGCAATATCAGGCCTTGTACAGACCATTGCATACATTAAGCTTCCAACTGCTGATGCATATTGAACTTTAGACATATAATCCACGTCTTCTTGGGTCTTTGGGCACATTTCCTTACTAAGTTTGAAATGGCTAGCAAAAGGTGTACTAACTGGTTTTGCATTGTGCATTTTAAATCTTTTCAACACCTTTTGTATGTACTCATTCTGAGACAATGTTAATTTACGATTTTTCCTGTCTCTAGTTATTCTCATACCAAGGATTTGTTTTGCAGCTCCCAAATCCTTCAATGCAAATGAATTTGCCAATTTTATTTTGAGCACATTTATTTCCTGCATGTTAGACCCTGCAACAAGCATGTCATCTACATACAATAACAAAATAATATAGATGCCATCATTTTGCTTTTTCAAATAAACACAATGATTAGAGTGACATCTAGTATAACCTTGTTCATACATAAACTTGTCAAATTTTAGATACCACTACCTTGGAGCCTGTTTTAAACCATACAAACTCTTCTTCAACCTACACAAAATTTTTTCCTTCCCTTCCACTTCATATCCTTGTGGCTGCTGCATATATATATCTTCCTCCAAATCCACATGGAGAAAGGCTGTCTTTACATCTAACTGCTCAAGATGCAAATCTTCAACTGCTACTAGACTCAAAATAGTTCTAATTGAAGTCATTTTAACAACAGGAGAAAATATTTCATCAAAATCAATACCTTTCTTCTGTGCAAACCACTTCACCACAAGTCTAGCTTTGTACCTCTATTTTCCTCCATATTCTTCCTTCAGCCTATAAACCCATTTATTCTTCAATGTAGCTTTTCCTACAAGCAACCTGACTAAGTCCCAAGTTTGGTTATGCATTAAGGAGTCCATCTCTTCTTCCATGGCTACCTCCCACTTCTTCCCGCTTTCAACCTGCATTGCTTCTTCATAACATTCGGGTTCACCAGAATTTGTCAACAGTAAATAATATAATGAAGGAGAGTATCGCTCAGGGGGTCTACTTATCCTAGTAGATCTTCTAACACCACTCTCAGGTGTTTGGGGTGCTTGTTGCTGTTGTGGTGGTTGTTGTTGTTGTGGTTGTTGATTATTGTTATTTTCAGGAACCTTTACTTTTTCAGTGGTCTCATCAAGGATTGCGTATTCCTTGTTTTCTTTTTCCTGTTTCTTTTCCTGCAACTGATTCTTATACAAGACCTTTTCATTGAATATTATATCTCTTATCCTAATGATTTTGTGATTTTCGTAATCATATAAGCGATAACCAAAATCATTAACACCATATCCAATAAAGGTACATTTATTTTACTTTGCCTCAAGCTTTGTTCTATTTTATTTATCAATATGGACAAAGGCCTCACAACCAAAAGGCTTTGAAAAAGAGTAGTCTACCTTTTTACCTGTCCATGCTTCCTTTGGAACACCACCATCCAAGGAACTTGAAGGCCCTCTGTTTATTAGATAAATAGTAGTATCTACAGCATCTGCCCAAAACTGTAAAGGCAATCCTGCATGCAATCTCATGCACCTTGCACGCTCCATGATTGTTTTGTTCATCCTTTTTAACACACCATTTTCTTGTGGTGTTCTTGGAACTGTCTTCTCTCTGCGAATTCCATGCTCTGAACAGTACCTATCAAACTCTTTGCTGCAATATCCACCTCCATTGTCTGACCTGAGACCACTTCAGTTTCTTTCCTGTCTCAATCTCAACCAAAGATTTCCATTTCTTGAAAGTATCAAATACGTCAGATTTATTCTTAATACAGTAAATCCAAGTTTTTCTAGTTGCATCATCAATAAAAGTAACATAATAACAAGAGCCACTAAGAGATGATACCTGAGTAGGTCCCCATACATCTGTATGCACAAGCTCTAATTTTTCGCTCTTCTTTTCTTTTCCAACTCTCAGAAATCTAACTCTCTTCTGCTTTCCATACTACAATTTTCACAGAAGTCCAAATCAACATTCTTCAAACCTGGCAACAAATTCCTTGAGTGAAGAATCTTCATCCCCTTTTCACTCATGTGTTCGAGCCTATGATGCCATAATGCTGCATCTACTCCTTTGAAAGTTAAAGCATTAACAGAGTTAGAAATACCATTGCATAAAATATTCAATGTACCAACCTTTTTGCCCTTTTGCTATTACCAGGGCTCCTTTGGTGACCTTCCAAGATTTATCTGTGAAAGTGTCACACAACCTCACCGCCTAACTGCTCTATTGAGAATCAGAATTCTTTAGATCTGGAATTTTGCCTTACCTCCTTTAGTACCATTGGTTTTCCCATTCTGCTGTTTTACCAAGAAACTACCCATTCCAACAATTTACAAGGTTTACATACAAGAACTGTGTCCAAAATCTCCTTGAACATAGTCATGAAAGTATTTCTTATTAGGTGTGGCATGGAATGAGGCCCCTGAATCTACCACCCAGGAATCAATAATATTTTCGAAAGAAAGAATCAAAGCATCTTGTAACACCTCATCTGTCACATTTGCTTCATGATTGTTTTCTTGTTGTGCATATCCTTCTTTTCCCTTCCAAGATCTATAGTCTTTCTTTAGGTGTCCTTTCTTTCCGCATTTCCAACAAACTATCCCTAATTTGGACTTGGATTTGCGTTTCCTTGATTTACTGCGATATCCTGAATTCTTTCCTCTTTCCATTTTTCTTTTTCTAGACTCTGCACTCAAAGCATTACGTGATGTCTCACCGAAGCTTTTTCATCGCATTTCCTCGTTAAGGATAGCACCAACAACATCATCAAACTTTAAAGTACTAGATCTAGACATAGAGTTACTAATGGCCATTACTAAACCATTCCAACTTTCTAGTAATGAGCACAAGAATAACAGAGTTCTAACTTCATCATCAAAGTTTACCCCTACAGAGCATAACTGACTTGTAATAGTATTAAAATAATTTAAATGGTCTGCAACAGATCCACCTTCTAACATCTTCATATTAAATAATAGTTTCATAAGAAATACTTTGTTTGACGCCAATGGTTTTTCATATAGCTTCTCCAACACCTTAATCAAGCCCTCTATCATTGTTTCCTTCAAAATTTTGAAGGCAACCGATGCTGTGAGGCACAACCGTACTATTTAGAGTGCCTTTCTATCGAGAAGGTTCCATTCTTCATCTGTCATACCCGTCGGCATCATTGTTTTTCCACCCAATGGTAAGTATAGATCTTTCTGATACAAATAATCTTCCATCTGCATCTTCCATAGCAAGAAGTTTTGGCCGTTTAATTTCTGAACCTTAAACTACCACTTCAACATTGCCCCACTCGAACGAGGAACCCTTCTTTCCTGCGAGTTTATCAGGCCAAATAGACCTTCGCCTAATACGAGTTTGTAGAGAAATTATATATTACAGAGCAATGGAAACATAAAATATTGCAGAAATATAAACACAGAAAACACATAAAACAAGAGAGACACAGATATACGTGGTTCACCCAGTTTGGGCTACGTCCACCCCGAATAGCCAGTCCTTCCTTTCTATTATCCAACAAAATGAAGAGACACAACCTACATCAGATCCGCTGTAATATCCTCTGTTTTCTCTCTCAGTCTCACCTCTCTGTTTCTCACTCAGAGAATACGCATCTATCTCACAACCTCAAATACAATGCCCTCAGACAAAGAGAGGGGTTTCCTTCTATGGAAAAAAACCCTAAACGAAACATAAGTTCTACTGTCAAATCATCCACCTAATGAACGGCCCAGATTGACTAGAAATTACTATACTTTACAAGGCAATTTTACATCTGTTCTTAGCTTCGAGGGCGCTGCCCCCGAGCCCCCGTCAGGGAACCGCTGGCCCCTAGACCCCCCTGCGTGGAGGGGTATACAAACTTCTTGGGGTATACATCCGGCTGAAACAAATACCTCTGAATAATCATGCTCCACACACAACATTAAGATCTTGACCCATCAATAGAACTTATCCTTCTTCTAGCACTTAGGTTCCTCCTTGATTCAGATCTAGCTATGCACCATAACCCAATGATCAGTATTCTAGATCTTGCTCTTCATAAGATATTCAATCCTTGAGAGTGCCTTTTCCTAATGTTCTCCTTCCCTTTTTATAGTCTTAGGCCTTAATCAATACCATTGTCCAAAACCACTTAGAACCAATACCTGGGTCCAAATACCTAGGTTCAACACTTCAGACAAGATACTATGGTCCAAAAACATAGGTCCAAATACCAAGGACCAAAAACCAAGTTTTCCAAATTGTACGCGCTTTTCTGTGCATGAAAGTGCATGTATACGCATACGCGCCTTTTGGTCTGAGAACCCGCATGTATACGTGGCTTGGGCAATGGGAACCTGCGTATACCTCCTTTTCCTTTATTCTAAGAGCTTGTGAGCCTGAACTGTCATCTGAGTGATTTGTCGCATGGGTTGCCATCAAGGAAAATACCTGTGCCATAGTGCCAAGACTATGTCATAATGCCAACAATATCCCCCTTTGGACTTGATGGCAACCCCAAGTCACTCTCCCCCATTGTCATCAAGGACAAAGGGTTATACTCCCCCTGAGTACATGCTGAAATCTCTGGTCTATTGTGTTGTACATGCTCCCCCTAACTGTAGGCAAGGTCTGCAAAATATGTTCTACAGGAAAGAACATGACTCTATACATCATAAATGACCTTCCTATCATCAAAGACTCATACATATATCCATCTCCCAACCAAGTGGGAATATACCAAAATCAAGTACATTACATCATTCATCCCATGCATAGTGGGGAAACCAAAATAGGCCGTTACATGACCTTGATAATAAAAGAAATACATGACATAGAGACTAAATATCTAAGACAAGGCTATGATAGTCATCAACAACTATCATTAGCAACATCTGTCAATCACCATCCAAACCCGCAACCATGATCTCCCTATGCACCTATTCCACCTGAATCAGAAACAACTGTGAAGTTGTACCAAGATCTTCTAAGATAATGCCAAAAATTCATTATTAGTAGTATATTCTCCCCCTGAACCTGTGCCAGATGGTCTCTGTCAAACCCATATCAGACTCTTTTCATCCTGAGTCTGGCCCGCTATTTCTCTTCAAACCAACATATACGCAACTGTATCCACAGAAACAGGCGTATGTACGTGGATGCTCTTCACGAAACTCGCATACAACCACTTTTCTCTGAAATAGATAAGCGTCAACAGCAAGATGATGCATCAACTACTGCCAGCTTCTGTCTGAGGTATTCAAATGTCTCTTTGGGTAGTGGTTTGGTGAATATATCAACAACCTATTCCTTGGAGGGAACATACTCCAATTTGACCTTTTGTTCAAGCACTTGTTCCTGGAGAAATTGATATTTTATAGGTATGTTCTTGTCTTTGAATGCACGATTGGATTCTTTGATATACTAATTGCACTTGTATTATCACATAAAATGGAGATATGTGGAGTACAAGTGATTTGAATGTCTTGCAATGTTTGCATCATCCAAAGGAGTTGTGTGCAGCAAGATGCAGCAGCCACATATTCTGCTTCAGCTGTAGATAATGCAATGGAACTTTGTTTCTTGCTGAACCAAGATACTAATCTAGACCCCATAAAGAATGCACCACCACTAGTGCTTTTTTTGTCATCCATGATTCCTACCCAATCTGCATCTGTATATGCGTGAAGTGTGAGATCTATATCTCTAGGATACTATAAGCCATAGTTTTGTGTTCCTTGAAGATATTTGAAAATCCTTTTAACCACCTGAAGCTGTGCTTCTTTTGGAGTAGCTTGGAATCTTCCAACTATTCCCACTGCATGCATGATGTCTGGTCGGGTAACTATTAGATAGAGCAGACTACCAATCATGGATCTATATGTTGGTTTATGTACTACTGCTAATTCATCATTTGCACTGATACTGCATCTTGTTACCATAGGGGTACATACTGGTTTCGAATCTTCCATGCCATATTTCTTCAAGATCTGCTTGAGGTACTTGGTTTGTGATAGAAAGATGTCGTCTTTGTTTTGTTGGACTTGTAAACCAAGGAAATATGTGAGCTCACCAAGTAGGGACATTTCAAATTCTTTTTGCATCACAAAAGCAAAGTTTTGACTCATGGCTTCTTCGTTGATACCAAAGATGATATCATCAACATACACAACAAGTATTAGAAATTTATCATTGTCAATTTTTATATATAGATTACTATTTACTGATCCTTTTGAGAAACCTTGTTGATGGAGGTATTTGTCCAGACGATAATAGCAAGCCCTTGGAGCATGTTTAAGACCATAGAGAGCCTTTCTGAGTCTTCATACAAGTTTTTGATAATTTCCAAGGATGAATCCATCTGGTTGCTCAATATACACTTGTTCTTCTAAGTCTCCATTTAGAAAGGCATATTTCACATCCATTTTATATACTTTGAACTTCTAAAAGCTAGAAAGAGCAACGAACATTCTTATGGCTTCAAGTCTAGCAACAGGTGCAAAAGTTTCTTCAAAGTCTATACCTTCTTGTTGAGCATACCCTTTACAAACAAGTCTGGCCTTGTTTCTAATAACATCTCCATTTTCAATCAACTTGTTTTTGAATATCCATTTGGTAGAATTCCCACATGTTATTCTTTTCAATCTCCTCAAGTTCTTCATTCATGGCCTTGACCAAACATTCATCTTTGCATGCTTCACTTATATTTCATGGTCCGATGGAGGAGAGCAATGCTAGATAGCTTGAAGCTTCTGTAATAGTTCTTCTTGTTTGTACACCTGCCTCTTTCTGCCCCAAAATGTGAGCTTGGATGGTTCTTTTGGACATACCTGGATGGAGTCTTTTCTTCTACCCTTATATGTTCTTCTGGTGCCTCATAAGTTTCTTCTTCAGCATTAGTCTGATCTGATGTTGAAGGATAGTCCTCATCATCTTCAAAATCTTTGGTTTATATCTGATTCGGATTGTTGCCTGCTTCATCAACCACCACATCAATAATTTCAACAATTTTTCCAAGTCTTTTATTGTAACACTTATATCCTTTACTTCGGGAAGAGTAACCAAGGAGAATGCCTTCATCTACTCTAGGTTCAAACTTGCCAAGCTTTTCATCAGTCCTTTTGATGTAACATTTTCTTCCAAAAACTTTGAAGTGTTTAACAGTAGGAGTCTTACCATACCAAAGTTCATGAGGAGTTTGAGTGTTGTTTATCCAGACGTTTTTTTTGTTGAGAATAGTAATGGCAGCAAATGCAGCTTCACCCCAAAAGGTTGCAAGAGTTCCAGACTCATCAAGCATAGTAGGAGCCATCTGTTGAAATGTTTTGTTCATCCTTTCCACCACTCCATTTTGCTGAGTCCTTGCAGTAGAGAATTCCCTTCTTATTCCATGTTCTTCACAAAAGTCGAAAAATTCATCCGAGGTAAATTCCCCTCCTCGATTAGACCTGAGGCATTTGATCTTGCAATCTGATTCATTTTCAACCAAGTCTTTGAAAGCTTTGAACTTTTCGAAAGCTTCGTCTTTGTGCTTCAGAAGTCCTATCCAACACATCCTGGAAAAGCTGTCAATGAACAATATAAATTATTCTTCTCCACGAGGTGAATTTTTCCTTGATGGACCACATAAATCAGTATGGACAAGTTCAAGTGGCTTACTAGCTTATCCTTCCTTCTTAGGGAAATGTGTTCTGGTTTTCTTACTAAACTGACATGATTTGCATATTGTATTATCTGGAATTCTGATGTCAGGAAGATCGCGAACAGCCTGATATTTGCATTTTTGCTTAGATAGCATTGTTGTTGTCCTCCCTTGAGTATGTATAAATTATTTGGAGTTCTTATTCCTTTGATCATTGTTTCTCTTGTATCAAGCTCACGAACAATACATCCATTTGATTGAAATACTACCTCATTTCCTTGATCACACATTTGACTAACACTCAATAGATTATGCTTTAAGCCATCAACATACATAACATTTCCATCTTTGACCTTTTCTTTTAGAAGAATAGAGCCTTTACCTTTTATGAGTGCAGGGGTGTCATTTCCAAATGAGACCTTCCTTTCCTTTTTTAAGGCACTATATGACTGAAGTTTTTCTTGATCACCTGTCATATGTTTCGAGCATCCACTTTCAATGTACCACTGATTTTCTTGTCCTTCCATATATAAGGCTATACCACATCTTTCTTGTTGCAGTTCTTTCTTTATCCATGTTGTGGGACTCAATGAAGCTTGCTCCTTCTAAGATGTTTGCCGAAACTGACTCCTACATTCAGAATCTTCATGACCGAATTTGTTACAAATAGATCATTCTATTTCATTTTCAAGAGAAGAAAAGTTATTGTAGGTCCTATTCATGATCCCAGTCACACTCCTTTGATTTTGTGCTTCTCTAGTCATGATAGTCTTGTAGGCAACACATTGAGAAGCTTTGTGTCCAAAGTTATGACATGAGAAACATTGGCCATTAAAGAAATTCCTACAATTATCAAATCTACCGACCAGGTGATTGTAGTTTCCATTGACATTCATTCTTGAGGCAAATTGAGAATGATTTACCTTCGGTTGGTTGTAGCTTCTGTTCATCCTTGAAGTAGATTGACCCCGATTTACCTAGTGATCCGCTTTATGCCTTTGTTGACGATTGTCAACCTGTTCACTTCTCCTTGCTGCATCAAGATAACTTTTGGAGGTGGATGGCTTCTGTGCTTGAAATGCTTCTTCAGTATATTGAAGACCTATTTTGATTAGAGGATAACGTTTCACTTTGATAATCTCATCTAAAGTTTCAGATCCTTTGGAAAATCTAAGAGTAAGAGCTTTTATTTTCTCAATATCCTTTCTAAGTCCCACAATTTCACATTCTAACTTTTCATTGTGTTTTTCCCTTTGAGAGAGTTGGAATGTTAGAGTATCTATGATCATACTCTTTTCTTCTAAACATATTTTAAGTTTAGAAATTTCTTCATAGAGATCATCTTCATCTATAGCATCCAAGAAATCATCATCTTCAAAAGCCATCAAAAGTCTATAATCATTACCATGTTCATCTTCATCACTATTTGAAAGTCCATCATTGTCTTCATGTGTATAATAACTCTTCTTACTTATGTTCTATTTTCTGTTCCATTTAACTGGTTCCTTACCTTTATCAAGCTTATCTTTATGAGGACATTTGGCTGCATAGTGACCGACTCTTCCACAAGCAAAGCATTTGAAAGGTAGCTTACCTTTGAATCTTCCAGAACCCCATTGAAGGTTCTTGACAATGTTTGATTCTTCCTCTCCTTCTGATGTATGGCTTGACTCATTAAATTCTCCTTTTCCTAAAGCTTTGAATGTGACTTCTCTCAAGTTTGAAGGACCCCCTTTTCTCATTTCGAAAGCAGTTAGAATTCTGTGCAGCAGTAACATAGTAATACTCTGAAGATTCTGCTTTTCTTCTATGGCATAAACTTTTGATTCAAACTTAGAAGACAAGGATCTTAGAACCTTTTCAACTAAAGTAACTTCTTTTATCTCTTCACCCAATTTTTTCATGCAATTAACAATCTCATCTATACGTAGGAAATAATTAGCTACGCTTTCATCATTGTGCATTTTGAGAGTTTCATATTCAATTATGAGAGATTGTAGTTTTTCACATTTTATCTTATTGTCTCCTTCATAGCTTAGAATGATCTTGTCCCATATTTCTTTGGCGGTTTTGAGCTGCATAACCTTAACGAATTTTGATTGTGATAGACTCCCCAATAGAGTATTGATAGCCTTTGCATTAGTTTCATACAACGTTTTACCTACCGTATTTGTAGGATTTGTTGCTAGAAATGTGTATCCTCCTTCCACAATATCCCAAACTTCTGTTCCAAGAGATTGAAGATAGGCTATGGTTCTTACCTTCCAATAGACGAAGTTACTCCCATAAAAAATTGGTGGCCTGATGGATGCCTCTTTTTCATAGTTGCTCATGATGATAGATCTTCCTTCAAGCGATCAAGCTTCTTTTGAAGGACCTGCTCTGATCCCAATTGTTGGAAATAATACTGAGAGGGGGGGTGAATCAGTATTAAAAATTTAACAATTTTTCATTTCCATAAACAAAATGATATATGCTACTTCTGTTAATTAAACCTGCGTATATATGCAACTGTGTTTAGAGAAAACCACATATATCTTGCAGACTTCTAATTTAGTTAGCTGATCTTAATCTATGTATCAAAACCATAAAAAAACAGGCAATCACACACATGAAGACAAGCTATAAGGTCGAAACCCGATGTGGGTGAGAACCACCTGCTACAATTCATCTCTATCTTCTTTTAATAAGAAATAATTTTTGCAATATTTCTATACTGGTGCAGTCTTATACCAGTATGCATGCTTCTACTTACAGAAGGCTACAACCTTCTCTTGTTCTCCAGCTTCTCCTAGAAGGGAGCTATAGCCACCTTAGCTCTTGTACTAGCTGATGTACTAGTATGTAGGTGCTGACCTACAGAAGGCTACAACCTTCCCTTTTCTTCCAGGGACCATGTTTCATAAATTTTCAGACTGGATCCATCAATAACATCAATCAAACATCAAATATATATGTATCAACCAATCTCCTACCAACCAAAAGTTGAATCAAACAATCACTTCTCTGAATGTTGTAACTAGAATACAGTAACAGTAACCAAAAACCAATCCTAAACCCAGAACACTGCAGCAGTAAACAAAAGTAGCTAAAACATATTTTATGAGACGTACACTACTTCAATATGTATAACTTGTGTGCATACGCTTCTATATTAAGCCAAACCTGCATATACGCTATTTTGAATTACCAAACCAGCGTGTATACACGCCTTTGCTATGCTGAACCTGCGTATAGATCTATAAAAGATAATTTACCCTTTTCAATTATTCAGACATCAGTTATACCCAGATCATCAGATTTATAGATCAAGTCATGTGGCAAATATAATAGATCAAAATCACACAAAGATACTTCTCTTCAAGCCTTAAGATCTTGACCCATCAATAGAACTCATCCTTCTTCTAGCGCTCAGGTTCCTCCTTGATTCAGATCCAGCTATGCACCATAACCCCATGATTAGTATTCTATATCTTGCTCTTCATAAGATATTCAATTCTTGAGATTGCCTTTGCCTAATGATCTCCTTCCCCTTTATAGTCTTAGGCCTTACTCAATACCATGGTCCAAAACCACTTAGAACCAATACCTGGTTCCAAATACCTGGGTTCAACACTTCCGACAAGATACTATGGTCCAAAACCATAGGTCAAATACCAAGGACCAAAAACCAAGTTTTCCAAACTGTACACGCTTTTCTATGCATGAAGTGTGTGTATACGCATACGTGCCTTTTGGTCTGAGAATCTGCGTGTATACGTGCTTGGGAAACGGGAACCTGCGTATACCTCCTTTTCCTTTATTCTGAGAGCCTGTGAGCTTGAACTGTCATCTGAGTGATTTGTCGAGTGAGTTGCCATCAAGGAAAATACCTGTGGCATAGTGCCAAGCCTGTGTCATAATGCCAATAGTTGCATGATCTTCAAAGCTTCGTGGTGCAACTGACCCAATATTCTATGCCACAACTCACCAATGTCTTGGCTTTGCACCTTCTCTGCTTTTGTGATTAAAGCAACACAGTCTTCTACATCCAATTTGTAGAGGTTCTTCACCCGAACCCCAATCTGCTTCACTTGTCTTGAGACTATGCGACGAAGGAAATCCTTTCCCTTGCTAAATATCACATTGTAGCCACGGTCCTCGGACATGGCAACTGAAACCAAATTATTCTTCAAACATGGAACATACATGAAATATTTCAATGTGATAGGATAAACAGACTCCTTTTGAAATGTAATAGTATCGATGCCAATCACGCTATACCTCCCGTCATCTCCCATCTTGATGTGCATCTAGAGGTCCTTCTCCTCCAAGTCACTGAAGAACTCTTTGTTGTCAGTCATATGGAATGAGGCTCCACTATCCAAGTACCACACAGTAACCATCACCGATGTCAGCATGAAAGTGATGAGGGTGAAATCTAGTTCAAATTGTGAAGCAAGAGTTTCAATATTATGATTATAAAATATTATTTAATCATAATTTTTTAAAAGAAAGATTAAACTATTTATCCTAAAAGCATGAAATTTTCTAAATATTGCATATGAGTAATTATCAATTATAAATTAGGTATTGGAACTATTATCAACCCACATATATCAGCTATTCACATTATGCAACTAATAACAAACACACACACACACACACACACACACACACACACATATGAAATGATTGGAAATTTGAATTTTATTGTTTGTGTGGTGGAGAGTGAGAGTTCATATTTGAGCTCAAAGATTTTTTATATCATTTAGGGTTCCAGGTTGAAGGGTCAAAATCCTTACACCCTTTGGCTACTCTCTAAAGGATTATAAACTCACATATCTGAACTTTATCTCCCATTGTTAATTTTCCTTTTCTTTGATAATTGCATTTCATTATTTCCATATTTAAATTCACCCCATGTCATCATATCATTATTCATATTTACATCATTATTCGGTGACATATGCAACCATGTATAAAGAACAATATCATCATAAAGGAACAATAGAAGAAAAACTTTCAGACATAGAGATGCCAAGATTGGTTGGAGACTAAGGAAAATCCCACTATGGGGAAAACCCTTTCAAATTATTCCTTTTATTAGATTGTATTAGAAAATAGAGAGAAAGCAGAGAGATCCATTAAGCACAACACAAAACACAGTATATCTTATTGATATCATGGACATTACATATATAGGAATGCATGATATTTCTATATTCGAGAATGGTGGAACTAGATTACTAAAAATAGCTAGTACACCTATTAACCTAGTAACTCACATATTACAACTCAGGACAACTTGTAAGTCATGGAAGTATTACTTCCAACACCCTCGCTTAATGCTTACATGTAGAAAATATTAAAAAAACCCACATTATAACAATAAATAAATCTTTTTCAGATTTGTCTGATATGGACATTATCAACACCCACATCCACTCTGGAATCTTGCAAGCACCGCTCTTTCAACACCACATCTTCGAGTTGTCACTTGACCTCCATTTAAAATGTAACCACTTCTGACCATCATTGATGAACTTTGCAGAATTGATGCTTCTCAACCTCCCGGAGCACAATGGGTCAATCTCGATACTGAACCATCCTATGGAACTGCCACCATCTGTGAATCCATGGCCCTCCACAGCCTTCATCAGTTATCTAGGATAACATTCTGGATACAGAATGTCTTCAGCAAATAATTCTACAACTTGAACTTATAAAATAACCTGTACTGAGGCTCCCGGAGCACAATGAGTCACACCAACTTGACCTTATTAAGAACTACCTGTGACTAATGCTCCTAGAGCATGATGGGTCACATTAATCTATTGAATAATTGGCATGTTCTTTGTGGTTCTGCATTACATCATTCAAAGAATATAACTACCCCTCAAAACAACACTATGTTTTCTATATATATATATATATATATTATATATATATATAAATTATATATATAATATATATATATATATATATAATATATATATAATATTATAATATATATATATAATATATATATATATATAATATATATTATATATATATATATATATATATATATATATATATATATATATAACTAAACCACCATCATGAAAATAGATCTTAAAATCTAAATGAGATTTCTCCACAAAAATTGCCCAAATAGCCCAAATTATGAAGCTTTAGAAACACTTGCTCAGAGAATACACAAAGAACAATTCAACCCCACATTCCCCACATTCCTCTTTACAAGTTGTTGCAAACGCACACCAGATAGACAATAGATGCAACTGTGATGAAACACTACTCCAAACAATTTCACACAATGTGAAATCAATTCGGCACACCAACTCCTCATTGTTTAACAAATTTTTTCTTTTTGGTTTTGAAAGTATGTAGTTTCTGAGATAAACTACTCTTCAATTTTGTGTAATTCCTTCCACAATTACTACTACGTCATTTAGATATCGTGCTAATACAATAGGCATATTCAGTAAAAAAACACTTGCAGTGCTGCAAGACATAATGTGATAATGTGCAATCCTCTACAGCTTGCTATGGATGACATTCGCAAGTAAAGGGAGATTCACAAATGAAAGGATTCTCGTAACTATGGGAACAAGGAGACCCGGTCAATGCTGCCAATGAATCAAATATTTTAACGAGTATTCCATAGGATTAAATGGTCTCATTGTGAGGCTTAATGGAACTATGTACAACGAATCCAAAAATTCTTTGTCTCTTCACACGGATCTACGATCCACAATCGTGACAATGTCGTAGCCCTCTTCCTTTCAAAACATAATGCACAACTTCTTTTATGCCACTCCCTCTACCACATGTAATGATAGGGAGCGCTTTGAAGATCCCTGGAATCGTAGATCTCCTAAAAATATGATAAGAACTCTTGCTTATGATCCAATATAGATCTAGAAAACCACAGAAAACCACACTCACACATAGATATAAATGGGGAGAAATGAATCTCACAACAGAAATCAATGGTAACACAATTATATTAATCTATCTATGTACAAAACAATAATACTCAAGACTCACTCACATCTTCCTTGCTTTCCACATGGGAATCAAGCCATATCTAGCTTTGATAACATATGAGAAAATAGTGATAAAGGAGAGAGATCCTTAAACACAACACAAAACACAGTATATCTTATTTATCTCACAAACATTACATATATAGGAATACATGATCTTTCTAGATCCAAGAATGGTGGATCTAGATTACTAAAAATATCTAGTACACTTATTAACCTAGGTACTCACACAATACAACTCAAGACAACTTGGAAGTCATGGAAGAATTACTTCCAACATTATTGAATGGTTCAACAAATAGAGAGTACAACGATCCATATCTTTAACTATATACCTATCCAGAAAAAATAAACTAAAAAATATCCATGAGATGAATCCAACCATGACAATAATCAAAACCTTGATTCAGGAGCCTGTAATCAACTATCATTATCTGCAGTCAACTGGTGAAAATTTTGGTCAACTGAAAAATAAAACTTTAGATTCTAGTCGCATGGAGGAAGATACATGCATGAAACTAAGAGCTTCCAAATGCTACCTTGAGCATGAAATCCTATGACTACAATCAAAAATTTCCTTTGAAAAGCTTGCCACTATGACCCAAAACCCTAGAAGCATGTGCGAGCTTCGAACCCTGTAATCTCGAACTTGTGCCAACCAATTTCCATGAACTTGCCTCAGACCTGTGCGAGCCAAGCCAAGGAAGAGAATAGAAGAATATCTTATTATGATGTCCAAATGAGGTTTAGGTCATTTATATTTATAGCCTTCCAAGTGTGTCTAATTTTCTTTAGGGCCAATGTGATCAAATGTGCACATGTGGGCTTTAATTCAAAAATACACTTTCCCTTGTCCAAATTGAGCGATTCAATAGTCAAAATTGGTCCTCTCGAAAAAAGGAATCTTTTCCCATGTTTGGATTTTTTCATTGAGCTTCCAAATTAACACTCCCTCTCAGCTAAGGAAAAAATCCAATTACATCATTTAATCATCACAAATATCCTATCATCAAATCATATCCAATCTCAATTATCTCATCATCAAATGTTGTCACTGCTCATCTCTGCTCATCTCTTGCTTATTCTTGCTTATCTCTTGGTTTTCCCTACTCATATGTTGAATATTCTCGAATCTAAAAGAAGAATAATTTGATACCGTATCTATTCTACGATTCTATATTCTTTGAGGAGCCACTACTACCACCCAAAATCACTACTAGTGAGGATCCCAATGCTACTACCTGAGAAACATCGACAGGGAGCCAATTATATGAATCACATCAACATGTCAACCTAAAACCACATCGGGGAGCTTAGTCTCAACCCAAAACTTAATAGGGGAGCATATCTCAACCCAAAAATCACATCGAGGAGCACATATAAACCCAAAATCTCATGGCAGAGCTAAACATCTACAATCCCATATCGAGAAATAGATGATATAGGGGAGCACATCTCAACCCATCCTATTTACCATTGATATTCCAAAAATGATCCTCAAGAGTCATGTGGTAGAACACCTGCATCATAATCAGCTTTGGTTGTACACACCCAAGTACACTCTCAACTCATTAGCCAAATAGGGAGTGGTATTCCCATCAAGCCCAACTTGTGGGTATGATGCCAACTGGGGTATACTTTGCGTACTGTTGAAAATAGCAACAAGAAATGATAAAAATAGAATCCAGAATATTCCAATTTTAATTTGTCCT
The DNA here is from genome assembly GCA_000404065.3 of Pinus taeda. Taxonomy (NCBI): domain Eukaryota; kingdom Viridiplantae; phylum Streptophyta; class Pinopsida; order Pinales; family Pinaceae; genus Pinus; species Pinus taeda. The sequence goes on along the minus strand of APFE030992510.1, from coordinate 229,347 downwards.
TGAATTAAAATTGTGAATTAAATTCGAATTTAGTCTCACCAATAGCTTGAAAAATAATTAATTAATTCATCTTGAGTTAATTAGTTGGAGAAATTCAAGTTAGAAGTCTTTGTGAAGTCATCAACATTTATCCTTAAATTAAGATTATCCCTTAATTAAGGAGATAAGATTGAGTTATATTTGAGTTTTAATTAGTTAGCTCAGTTTACTGAGTTAAGTCCAGTTAAATTAGTTCCAAACTATTTGAGGAACTAATTGTGAGTTCAGTCAGTTAATGCATGCATGCATACACTAGTGTACTCTAGATAACTGAAGATTCTCTCATCATTAACTCATCCATGTCTATTATGAGAAAGACCCAGTTTAATTAAATGTCAAGGACGGGTTACTATCAGTTCCATGTGGTTTCCTATAAAGGAAACTCATCCATGTAGTCAAGGGAAGGTACCTTGAGGATTGCGCAGTTGTGACAAGGTGTAGGATTAATGTTACACTTGGTAACATGAGGATCACCTAGGAGAAACTACGCAAGGAGATAGGAGCTTGAAGGGCAGAGGAGAAGGCTTGTGAGAATCTTTGATTGCCCGTGAGTATTCAGGAGGATTGTACTGAGATTTGGCTAGCTATGAGAGCTAAGGCTTCGTATAATTCTAGTGTATTTCCACCTTGTATGATAATATAGATAGTGGGGTTTTTAGCTGAGGCTTTCCCCTGAGTATTCTTCTGTGTTTCATGTGCATTGATTCTTCTTCTTCTAGTTATATGTGTTCAGCTTGATCTTGCTCAATCTCTAAGCTTCTGCAAATTGATAGTAGAAGTAGATTATAGTATTTTTCTTTGGTATATTGCATTATCAAGTTAATCTACAGCCATATTTTCTACATAGATCTCAGAAGTAAATTTGTAGAGAATTTTCAGAATTTCTACATGGTATCAGAGCTAGTCGATCTATAAAGAAATTTCTACATGGTATTAGAGCCTAGTTTATTGAAGCTATGAACAGTATATAGAAAAGAGACTTTGAAGTTTGAAGTTCAAGGTTGCAGGTGCAAATCAAATTCATATCATACTTCAATGGAGATGGGACATTATGCAACTAATTTCCCATCGAAGAAGTCAAAGAAGGGACCCTTAGAAGGTGAGGCATTAGCCTCTTAGTTCGAAATGGACTTCACCCTCATTGCATGCATGGTGTCATTGATGATGGGTTGTGGTTGGTATCTTGAAAGTGGAGCCTCATTCCACATGATCGGCGATAAAAGTTATTCAGTACCTTGGAGGAGAAATACCTCAAGATGTGCATAGAGATGGGTGACAATGAAAGGTATAGTGTTTCAGGAGTGAGCATAATTTCTTTTCAGAGGGAGCATGGAGCCCTTATCACCTTGACAGATGTGAAGTATATGCCTAGATTGAAGAAGAATTTCGTATCGATTGCGATGTTGGAGGACAAAGGCTATGATGTTTTTTTTAGTAACAGAAAGGTTTTCCTCAGACACATCACCACAGGATAGGTGAAACAGATCGGTTCACGAGTTAAGAACCTATATTCTCTTGAGGTTCAAGATGCATACAAAGCCTTCAGGAGCAAGGCAAATGTTAGAGACTTGGTGGTTGAGAGGGAGAGTAAATTGCCTCTCAACATACAACCCCAAAATAAGTCTCAGACAATTGCGGAGGAGCAACAATTGGAGAAGTGGGCAGAGGGATCACATGTAGTCATACCTCTAGGTGTGAGGTGGGGCGATGTGAAGTGATAGTCCCAAGAAGGTTGAAATTGGGTGTAGTCCTTTGAGAGGTTTTATCTCATGGATCGTACTTTGCTCTGGGAGCCCAAAGTACATAGTAGCGGGAGGAATTAGTGGGATTGGTGCAGTCAAAGATCAAAGTGACAAAGGCTAGAATAGTCAGATACTGAAGAGCGGAAAGAAGGATTGACAACATTATAGAAAGGTTGAGTCAGCAAAGGTGCAAAGTTTTCAGTTGACAGAGGTAACAGCAGTCAGAGACTTTGATGACAGATGCATCATACTCATTCCGGTTGGATGTTTTCTTTTTTTTTTGGAGTTGTTGGAGCAACAAAACTTGAGAGAAGTGTTGCATGCAGAACATTCCAAAGGTTCAAGATTGGGATCGAGTTGAATTCCTATCTTGTTGAGAGGGAGTGTTGAAAATAGTAACAAGAAATGATAAAAATATAATCCAGAATATTCCAATTTTAATTTGTCCTTGAATTAAAATTGTGAATTAAATTCGAATTTAGTCTTACCAGTTGCTTGAAAAATAATTAATGAATTCATCTTGGGTTAATTAGTTAGAGAAATTCAAGTTAGAAGTCTTTGTGAAGTCATGCAAGAGTTATTCTTTAAATTAAGGAGGTTATCCCGTAATTAAGGAGATAATATTGAGTTATCTTTGAGTTGTAATTTGTTAGCTCGGTTTACTGAGCTAAGTCCAATTAAATTAGTTCCAAACTATTTGAGGAACTAATTGTGAGTTCAGTTAGTTAATGCATGCATGCATCTAACTAGTGTACTCCAGATAACTAAAGATTATCTCATCATTAACTCATGCATGTCTATTCTGAGAAAGACCCAGTTGAGCTAAATGTCAAGGACAAGTTACTATTAGTTGCATGTTTTTTCCTATAAAGGAAACTCATCCATGCAGTCAAGGGAAGGTTCCTTGAGGATTGTGTAGTTCTGACAGGGTGTAGGATTAGTGTTACACTTGGTAACAGGAGGATCACCCAGGAGAAACTGCACAAGTAAATAGGAACTTGGAGGGCAGAGGAGAAGGCTTGTGAGAAGCTTTGGTTGCCTGTAAGCATCTAGGAGGATTGTACTGAGAGCTAGCTAGTTGTGAGAGCTAAGGCTTTGTATAATTCTGATGTATTTCCACCTTGTATGATAATACAGATAATGGGGTTTTTAGCTGAGGCTTTCCCCAAAGCATTCTTTTGTGTTTCATGTGCATTGATTCTTCTTCTTTTGGTTATATGTGTTCAACTCGATCTTGCTTAGTTTTTAAGATTTTGCAAATTGATAGTAGAAGTAGATTATAGTATTTTGCTTTGGTATATTGCATTATCGAATTAATCTACAGTCATATTTTCTACAAAGATCTTAGAGGTAGATTTTTAGAGAATTTGTAGGAAATTCTACACATACACCAAGATAGGGGAGCTACTATCTCTAACCGTATAGGTGAAAAATAGGGGAGAAACATCTATGACCCTATTGTCCAAATATATCTCAACCCTAAGATCCCTCCATCTCAATTCCTCACCTTGGGAGCTCAGATAGAGGGGAAGAGTCGGTTTAGTGTTCTTGATATGTCCGACTCTCTGTAGATCATAAACATATTATTATTCTCATATATGGTAATCATCATGTCTCAATAGTAGTCTCATGTTCGTGTAGCTCATCAAATCAAATCATATTTGTAAAATAAAAATAAAAATTATATAATAATATATATATATATATATAGATCATAAAAATGATACCATATTTATCCTCCCTCTCACGAAGGAAGTAACGACAAGCCTAACCTTGTCTTGTACAATAGCTCTGATTGAATATATCTCATGATTCTATGCCAATCGAATCCCACTCATTATTGTTGTAATATATCCCCTTGTTCAACCTAACTCATATCTAGCCATGCAAGCCATCATTGTACTCAACCTAAGTCGTGCTTGAAGTTATGGTCTTTTCATCAAAATGATCATGGCAAATATCATACTAAGGCAACACCTAGATGTGCTCATATTATCAATAACGATCCTAAACAAAATCAGTACATCCATGCATTTGCATATCACATGAAGAATATATCAAACCAAAAATTGACTGTCCCATGAAAATATCTTGAATTTTGTTCCACGACAGCTCAATGTGTATGCAACAACTCAATCATGGATTTACTCAGGTTTTTCTATGAAAAACATATGTATACAGATGGGTGTTCACATGAAACATTAATGCTTCATTCAAATGTCAGTTGCCAAGTTTGGTTCAATAACTTCTCTTTATAACTTATTGAAATTCAATCAAAGTGTCCAAGGATTTGCATTTTTATTTTCCAACAACTCTTCAGTAGCTTCATGATATAGATTTGTCTTCTCCAAACTTTAGAACATAATTCATCATGCCATGATTCTTTATTTTGAACTTTAAAGGCCATCTCCTTCTAACTTTGAGCATTAGAGTCTCATTACCTATCAAGAATAGACCATTAATATAGAAAACCAAAATCAAAGTCATACCTTGGACCACTTTTGAAGTAGAGGTTTGGATGGGCACATCTTCGTGGCTTCACCAAATGACTGTCAATACAGATATACTAGGCTTAAGAATCTTGCTTCATATAATGATTTCTAGAAACATAACACTTGACCTGATCCAGGTGGATATTGGTTGCCACCTACCTATTCCACCCAGACCTCTAGTCAGTTTCATCAGTTTCCTTTTTTATAGCAACATTTACTATTTTTAACACTTTTTCAGGTCTTGAATTTTCGAAACAGTTTTGACCTCCTAAACAATAGTTTTTTTAGGTCTTCCAGGCCCATGGCTAGGCTTACAGAAATTCTTGTGGTACTCAAATTTATCTTTCCAACGAGGTATCGTACACACCAAACAGAGATAATATGACCAAGTTACGACCCTGGGAAGTTGGCTTCCCAACTAACCCTAATTGGGCTCACAAACTCTTGGAATTCCATCTTCTGGGGTTAGGGTTTTGGTTTTTTAGGGTTTTCTCTTATTATTCAATAATAAAAAGGCCTTTGCACCTCATTGTAACACAATTCAGAGGCATGTAACAAACACATCTCTTCTCAGAGATAAGTTACAATTGCCTGAGCTAATTTATTTCCATTTATGTATCTAAGCATATTTAAGTTCTTTGATATTAATGAAATACAATTTTATTTCTATTACATCTTTGTGTTTATGTGTATATCTTTATTTTTTTTCATTCCTGCATAAGTTTGGATCGTATCAGAACGATCTTCTCTTTTTATGTTTCTCTTTACATGGCCCTAATGAGGTTAGGGTATAAGGAGGTAGGGCTCGAACTGGTTGAACCTTTGTAAGACCAACCTCGCAAACCCTGACAACCTCCCATGGTGGAAGAAAAGAAAGAAGAGGGGGTGGGAGATTCTTTCAAAATATTGCTCAAGGAAGCCATAGAGCGAGAAAGGAGCTCGATGATGGATAACTTTTCCTATATCCTTTGATAACTACCCACAGGTGACACATCTTCATCCAGTAGCCACTCCAGAGATGTCACTCCTTTTAAGGTACAAGTTAACTTTGAAATTCCCATATTTGAAGGCCAGATAGATGTAAATGATGTAGATAGATGGTTAAATCTATTGGAATCATATTTTTCAGTTCATGACTTTTCCAATCAGAAAAAGATTACTTTTTCACTCCTCAATGTCACCCCACATGTCAGGGATTGGTGGGAAACCTACTGTGAACAAAAGGATGAGAGGGAATCCTCACTATTTTCAGCCACACCCACCTGGAATTATTTCCAATATGCCATTAAGTAACAATATTACTCTGTCAGGAGCTACAAAGATAAATACATAAAGTGGACTACACTACGGCAAGGAAGGGACCAAGATGTGTCAGAGTTCACAAATGTTTTCCATACCCTTCACACGAATCTGGGTATCAAGGATTCTGAGGGGAATTCGGTACTCAAGTATCATGACCATCTACAATTACATCCAGGATGAGATGGAGTTCCTTGACATATCCTCATTTGGTGCCACCTCTTGGTACGTAGTCACGATCGAGCAGAAATTTAAACAGAAGAAGCGAGACTTTGGATTTATGAATCCAAAGCAAGGGAAAGGCGCCCCACAACCACATAACAATGGAAAAAGCCAAGGTGAGGTGACCTAGGATAACCCATAAAATACGTAAACAAATAACAACAACATAAAGATAAATAAACACACATGGAAATGGTGTGAGTTCCATAAGAGCCCCACTCACAACACAAGCGAGTGTCGAGCCAAGAAGTCATTAGTGTCTGAGCTTAAGGCTTCTGTATCAAATGCATGTTCCAACTCTGAGTCAGAAAATGATAAGGAGAATGAAAAGGGGAAGAAAATTATCAACGCAAAGCCTAGTTCCACCATTACCACCACCAAGATCCAAAAGGTTGAGCTCAGAGATCCAGAGGAGGGGGAGCGACTCTTCCACTCACATATGTGGGTGAAATATTCTCTGCTGCGGTTCATTGTCGACAGTGAGAGCTAGAAGAACCTCATTTCAGTAGAGGTCATGAATTCGTTGGGCCTACTGACTGCACCACACTTGCAGTTGTACACCATTGGGTGGCTTCACAAAGGGTGAGATCTCTGCGTCAGCCAACAATGTCACTTTCCCTACAACATCAAGCCCTTCACAAATGAGCTATTGTGTCACGTTGATCCTCTTGAATTTTTTTATGTATTATTAGGCTAACCATACTTGTGGAAGCACCACTGCTAAGGAAAGAGACTATTGGGCAATCAAAGTAGGAAGAAACAAAAACCTACTCTGCTGCCAAAGAAAGAGACTGTCAATATCAATTTTCAGAAGTGATCTATTTGAGAATGTATCGACAAACAAAATATCCCAACACATAAAATATGAAGAGGAGCTAAAAATAAATTTGTCATGATTGAGTTAGAGTGTCTAAGGAGAGTTCCTAAAAGTGGACCAAGGCAGGGGAGGTAGAGACACCATTTTTTGACAAACTATCAACCTCCTTGTTGTGTTCACGATAAATGTATGAGAAGGATACTTGTAGGAAAGAAATATATAGATTCTTGATCCACTGTTTCCATGAGAGAAGGTTTGGAGCCTGAAGATTGATATAGATGTTAGCCTAGTCGATAAGGACTTTAGAGTCTCCATAGATGGAAATGTTATTTAGTCCAAGCCAAGACTCAATATCTAAGCACTGTCATCCCTAGTAGTTGCAGAAAAAAATTGAATTAGAACAATTAGGTAGTTCTAAGAAACTTTTGGATCTGTGGTTTACTCTATTTGCCAATATTCGGGAGGACAAGAGGGAGACAAATATAGTATAACAAACTCCTTTTGGAATTTTTTGAAAATTTTCGCTATGCAACAAATGATAACAAAGAATCCAATTATTTTTCACTTGCAGCACTCATTGATTTAGGTTCTAATGATGTGCTTGTTAAATCAAGAAAATATTAACTTTGTTGCTCCAGGTTCAGATGATGATTGCTGACTCGAGAAAATATTAGCTTTGAACTAAGCTTCAAACAGGGAATTTGAATCAGGTTGCAGCTTTGCAAGTCAATGGAGGGTTTTGACTCAATGGAGGGTTGCAGCTGCTTTGAACTGAGCTTCGAATAGAGCTTCAAACAAGGGATTCTTCAAACAGGGGATTAGAATTAGGTTAGAGCTTTGCAAGTCAATGGAGGGTTTCAACTCAATGTAGGGTTGCAACCGCTTTGAACTAAGATTCAAACATGGGATTCAAAGAGGGGATTAGCATATGTGACAGATGCATAACATGTAGAAAAGACATTGACATTCGGGATTAGTAGTTGTGACAGATGGCTAACATACCAACAATACAACACGTTGGTGTTGGCGATTGGGTTACAAGAAATGAGATATATATGTTTTGCCTCTTAAATAGTAAATGTTTTAGAACTAATGCTAGAATTAATTTATCAGTTCAAAACGCTAAGGAAATAAATGATTATAACATATGGTTATAGCCCCCTACCTCGGGAAGAGGCCAAATAAGACGAAAAAAATAAAAATAAATAATAATTAAAAAAAATATTGCTCTATCAAAGAGCCTAAAAACTTTGCTAATTTGTGACACTCGTGACAATAAGCAGCTAAAATTTATATTAACCACACCATTTCGATTACTATAGTCCCATTTGTGCCTACAGCAGGGACTAATAAGAAAGATAGGTTGCAATTGTATGCCATTCATTTAGATTCAATTCTAGGGACTTGGATAAAAAAAATTAGAAAGATAAATAAATTTGCACTTCACTTAGACTTAGGTAAAGAGAGTGTGAAGAGGAATATTTTTCATTTGAATTCTTTAAAGATGGAAGGAAAATCAATTATTAGAAGAAAGAAAAAAGTTGTTCTTATTGAATTTGATTTAGTTTTGGTCAAAAGATAATTAACATGAAAAAAAATATTATTTAATCATAATCGTTTTAAAGGAGGATTAAACTATTTATCCTAAAAGCATGAAACAATTTAAACATTTCATGAGTAATTATCAATTATAAATTAGGTATTGTCACCATTATAATCCCATATATATTAGCTATTCATATTATGCAACTAACAAGACTTTTATATATATAATGATAGGAAATTTGATTTTTGTTGTTTGTATGGTGGAGAATGAGAGTTGATTTTTGAGCTCAAGGGTTTTTGATATCATTTAGGGTTTGAGGTTGAAGGGTCAAAAGCCTTGCACCCTTTGGCTACTCTCTAAAGGATTGTACACTCACATATATGAAATCTATCTCCCATTAATTTTTTTTAGGACTATTTTGGTTTTTGCTTTGATAGTTGCATTTCATTGTTTCCATATTTAAATTCACCCCATGGCATCATATCATTATTCAAATTTAAATAATTATTAAACGACATATGCAACTATGTAGAAAGAAAAATATCCTCATCAATGCAGCAGAACATAAAGGAACATTAGAAGAAAAGCATTCACACATAGAGACACCAGGATTGGTCGAAGAACAAGGAAAAACCCACTATGGGGAAACCCTTTCAAATTCTTCTTCTTATTATATTTTCATTGAATGATTTAGAAATGAGAGGGTACAATGATCCATATCTTTAACCATAAACCTATCCAGCAAAAATCAACTAAACAATATCCATCAAAGAACCCAACCATGTTAATAATCAAAACCTTGATTTACGAGCATGTAATAGGAAAAATTGTAGGGGCTAATATTCGTAGGCAGGCTAATCTTCAATGCTTTTTCCAAAACAAAATATTAGAAAATTTCCATTTTTCTTTAAAATGATTCGCCCAAATTTTATAATATAAAATTATTTTCCCTGAAAAATCGCCAAAATTGTATAAAGGCTATATAAAAAACATTGTAAATTTGAATATTTTTACCAAAAATGTCACCAAACATTTTATAATCTGCATGTTAGGGACTAGTAATATTCACCAAGGCTTCTAAACTTTAAGATAAATTTCTATCCTTAAAATTTTCCTTGGCTTGTAATCAACTATTATTGTCTGCGATCAATTGTCGAATTATGTGGTCAACTGGCGAAAACTTCAGTCAACTGAAAAATCAAACTTTAGATTCCAGTCGCATGGAGGAAGAGACATGCATGTGACTAAGAGCTTCTAGTCACTACCTTGAGCTTGAACGCCTAAAACTATAGTTGAAAATTGCCTTTGACAAGCTTGCTGCTGTGACCCAAAACCCTAGAAGTGTGCACGAGCTTCGGACCCTGTAATCTCAGACCTGTGCCAACCAATTTCCATGAACTTGCCTCATACCTTTGCGAGCCAAAACCAAGGAAGAGAATAGAAGAATGTCTTATGATCATGTCCAAATAAGGTTGAGGTTATTTGTATTTATAGCCTTCGAAGTGTGTCGAATTTTCTTTAGGGCCAACGTAATCAAATGTTCACATGTGGGCTTTAATTCAATATACACTTTCCCTTATCCAAATTGAGTACTTCAATAGTCAAAATTGGTCCTCTCGAAAAGAGGAATCTTGTCCAATGGTTGGAATTTTTCACTGAGCTGCAAAATTAAAACTCCCTCTCAACTAGGGAGAAATTCCAATTGCATCATGTAATCATCACAAATATCCTATCATCAAATCATATCCAATCTCAAGTATCTCAACATCAAATGTCGTCAATGCTCATCTCTTACTTATTCCTGCTTATCTCTTGATTGTCCCTACTCATATGTTGAATATTATCGAATCTAAAAGAAGAAGAATTTGATATCGGAGGGGAGCTTATTCTACAACTCTCTATTAATCAGGGAGCCACTACTACCACTGGGAATCATTGCTACGGGGACCCCAATGATACTACCCAGGAAACATTAGTGTGGAACCAATTCTATGACCTGCATCAAGATCAAAGAGACTAGCTCAATCCAAAACAACATCAGGGAGCACATCTCAACTGAAACCATGTCGGGGAGCTTAGTCTCAACCCGAAATTGAATAGGGGAGCATATCTCAACCCAAAAATCACATGAAGGAGCACATCTCAACTAAAAATCTCATTGATCCAGGCAGATATTGGTGGCCACCCTCCAATTCCACTTGGACACCACCATTTTTTCTTTCAGTTTTTACGTTTCCTTAATTGTAGCACAGTTTACTATCTTTAGTAGTTTTTCGTGTCCTAAACTTTCAGAGCCATTTTGAAGCCCTAAATGACAGTTTTTTGGCAATCTACTGCTAGGAACCTCTGTTAAATTATTTTTTTTGTCATATTCCTTGGAGATATCTTTCCAACGGGGTATCATGCACGTCAAACGGAGATGATATGACCAAGTCATGGCCCTGGGAAATTTTCTACCCAACTAACCCCAACGGGGCCCATAAACTCTTGGTGTTACATCTCCTCGTGTTAGGGTTTTGGTTGTTTAGGGTTTTCTCTTATTGTTCAATAATAAAAAGGCCCTTGAGCCTCATTGTAATGCAATTCAGAGGCACGTAGCCACCACATCTCTTCTCAGAGGTAAGCTATTATCATCGAGCTAGTCTCGTTGCCATACTATTTGCAAGCATATTTTATTATTTGATATTAATCAAAGGAAGTGTTATTTCTATTGCATCTCTGTATTTATGGTTATATCTGTAATTTGTTGCATTCCTATTTAAATCTGGATCAGTGGAATCAAAGCAGTCTACTCTTTCTCTGTTTTTCTTTGCATGTCCCCAATGAGGTTGGCATATAAGGAGTTAGGGCTTGAACTGGTTGAACCTTTGCAAGACCAGCCTCGCAAATCCTGACGACCTCCCATGGCAGAAGAAAAGAAAGACGAGGGGGAGATCTTATCAAAATATTTCTTGAAGAAGACCTCGAGCGACAAAGGAACACGATGATGAATAACTTTTCCCAGATCCTTCAGAAGCCACCTAGGGGTGATGCATCTACTTCCAACAACTACTCTGGAAGCGCCACACCCTTTAAGGTATAAGTTAATTCTGACATTCCCATATTTGAGGGTAAAATAGATGCAGATGATGTAGAAAAATGGTTAAATATGTTAGATTTTCCATTCATAATTTTTCCAGCCGAGAAAAGATCACTTTTGCACTTCTCAAAGAACCCCCCCATGTCAAGGACTGGTGGGAAACCTACTGCAAGCAGAAGTATGAAAGTACAACCTCACTATTTTAGCTTCACCCACTTGGAATTAGTTCTAGGATGCCATCAAGGAGCAATACTACCTTGTCAGAAGCTATGAGGATAAATACATAAAGTGGACCACACTGCAGTACTACCCTTCACACAAAGTTGGGTATCAAGGATTTTGAGTGGCATTTCGTACTCAAATACCATGGTTGCCTACAGAGGTACAACCAGGACGAGATGGACTTCCTAGACATCTCCTTGCTCAACACGACATATCGATACACTGTCAAGATTGACAAGAAGTTGAAACAAAAGAAGCGAGACTTTGGATCTGCGAATCTGAAGAATAAAAGACAAAGCTAAGGTGGGGTGACCCAAGACAACTCGTCAAAGCCACAAGAAAAGAAAAACCCCACAAAGTCAAATAGGACACCATAAAGTGGTATGAGTTCCATAAGAGTGCCACTCACAACACATGTTAGTGTCAGACCAAGTAGTGGTTGGTGGCTGAGTTGAATGCTTCAGAATCAAATGCATGTTCTGACCCTGAGTCAAGACCCAACAAGAGGAATGATAAAGGGAAGAAAATCATTGACGTAGAGCCCAACACCACTGTTGCCACTGCCAAGATCCAGAAAAATGAACCTGAAGATCTAGAGGAGGAGGACGTCTTTTCCACTCACAAATGTGGGTGAAGGGTTCACCGCTGCAATTCATTGTTGACAGTGGTGTTAGAGTCAGTCTTTATAGCCCTCCATCAAAGATCATTTCTTTTTATTGCATTTCATTTTTAGGTGTCGCGCTCGTTTCACTCAGTTGCATTCTGTTAGGGGCATGCCATAATCCGACATAAGGGACTTGTTATTCATTACCCCTCATGCCTTATACTGTTGGCTCAGGTCTGTTTGTCAAAATCAAATTTTTGAGTCACTTACAGCCCTGTTTTAGTCTTTTGATTAGCAAGAGTCATTTCAGTCACTAGCTCTAGGGTTTCACCAATTTTGTCTTCAAGTTGTCCAATAAAGCCAGCAGGCTAGAGGGAGATTCTTAATAAGTTGTCATTTCCAATATGTTCATCATCAGATGCTCGACTATGACTTTTCTTCAAAACTCTGTTTTGAAGAAAATTCGTCTTGTAATAAATTGTCATGTAATTTTAAAAAAAAAATCAGTTCTTGAATTCTTCAGGCGTAGCCTTGGTCTCCTTTGCCAAATTCCATATCAGCTATCCCTGCAAAAACTTGCCAAGAAATTCATCATTCAAGCCAAAAATCAAGGGGGAAACAAAAAGACAGAGTTGTATTAATTGTGAAAAAGTTCCAATGCCAAAACATTACAAAAATGGGTTTTCAAGAACCAAAAATCAAATCCATGTCTCCATGTCTTTATAAAGATTATTCCATGAGGGGTAATGTCATTCTGCATGCCAAGATCAAAGGGAAGCCATTCAAAGCAAATTTGTTGAGTTAGTGTGCCATTTGGGTGAAGTTGGAGGAAGCTTGGTTGGCGCGGTGCATAGCTCAGGTGGCGCGACGCACTGGGAGGATAAACCCAGTGTAAATTTCCACAGGCGCGGTGCACTAGAACGACGCGGCACACTGGGTATGTGGCGCGGCGCATACACCTGAAAGCCCGACATTGTTTGAAATTTCACCAATTTTCTCATAACCTGTGTGGATTTCCCAGGTAGGGTTGTTATTTTGATATTTCATCCAATGTTGTGATTCGTGATGGTGGTTTATGGATGACAATGGGTGAACACATATATCAAAACCTCCTTCTATAAGCACAAGCAAACTTGCTGTCAAGGTTTCAAAACTCACTATTTTGCCACCAAAGTCATTTCTCCTTCCCACTGTTCCCTTGTTTTCACCAATCCCTAATTCCCTATCACCTAAGTTCATTATTTTCTTCTCCTAAACGCTCTGTCCCAAATTCCCCAATCCCATACCTCATACCCTACACAATAATTCCTAACTCTATACATCAACTTCCTCAAACCCTCCTACATTTCCCTAATCCCTATAGTCCCAAAGTCCCTAATTCCTTATTGTTTTCCCCCCATTCCTAACAATGCCTTGTTGCATTTTCTCCCTTTGGTGGCAGAATTCAACCACAGCACAAACAGAGCAGTCCAGCACAGTTTTATCACCAGCATCTTTTTGTCCAAGGCAGTTTGTACCCTGAAGGCCTCATAAAAGTGGCAGACATGTTAGAGAAGAACCGACCACCCTTGCAGAATTGCAGGCCTGCCCTCTTGTCGTTTCTTGTTTTTAGTTTTAGCCATGCTATGAATTTTGCGAGAAGGTTGCTACTGTTCAAATCCATCATGAGTTGGCTCGTTTATCTGTATTACATTTACACGGTGATCGAGTTACTTTGGCTGGTGTCACTTTCACACTTACACTAGATTCTATCTCATTAGCAACCGGCATACCGAACATCGAAGAACCATGGAACAAGAAGCAGAAGATTGACCGGCAACATTATGAGCCATATATCAAACCCGGTTTCTTGAGGCAGCTCAATAGAGTGTTCCCATTCCGATATCTTAAAGATGAATATGCTTCATTAATGAAATTAATCATGAAGTATTTCAGTTGTGAAGGTCGCTTCTCCCGAGTATATGCTTATCACATCAGGTTTCTCATGCATTTCACCCGGGTAACGATGATGAACATTCCTTATTTCATATGTTGAAATATAGAAAGGTTGACTGCCCTTGTGCAGCACAAGACCCCTGAGCAGCAGCTCAATAACATTTGCCATTTTGCTCTCATCAAGGTTTTGGTGGTTCATCAGCTTGGATTACAATGTATCACTTGGGATGATTTCATCTCTCGTGACTTTTTTAGAGCTTCACAGGGACCTTCAGAGGTTGGGCATGAGACTGGTGGACCTTCTCATCAGCAAGAAAGCCATGATCCACACACTGTTACTATATTGGTCTTCATTACATATCAGAAGGGCACGAGACAGTTATTTGCAGCAACAAAGCGAGTGTTATCTCCACCCGGGGTGCAAGGGGCCTCGCTTCTGACATCAGCACCACAGGTACAAGACCGAGGCAAGAGGCAAGTGCAAGATGAGGGGCCGTCAGGTGAATGAGAGACCGACTTCATTCTCATTCCTGATGATGATACAGATATGGGCCCAGAAAGTGCCAAATTTAGAGAGATCATCTAGGAGCAGCAGACAGATATTAAAGCCTTGTCTCTCAATTTGGAGAGGGCTAAGTGGATTATCAGATACTTGGAGCAGAGGAACAAACAACTTGAAGATCAGCATGAAATCATGGAGTTACGAAACATCTGCGAGAATCGCCAAGCTGCCCAAAGGAGGAGGATTGAGTTCACTACATTGGAGCAACATATTAATGATGATCGGGAGTCATGGCTCGAGAGAATCAACATCCACTTGGAGAGACTGATGGAAAAGGTCGAAAAGTACAAGGCATTATTGAGACACATGGTGTTCCATTACAGGACACGTAACATGAGTTCCAAGGCAGGAATAAGGAGTCTAAAGGCGAAATTGAGGAAGGCAACAAAGAAGAAAAAGAGGAAAAAGGAGCATGATTGCCTTCAGATATTGGCCGAAGCCTCTTTAGCCCAGCATGACACTTGATGGAGAAGTTCCAGCCCAAATTTCAAGAAATTTGGGGCATTTTTGGTATTTTGACAAATTTTGGCTCTAAAAAACAGGTTTTGCTTCCCTGTGCGCCGCGCCACGTGGCGCGCGCTTTTGTTAGGGAGCTCCAAATGACAAAAACTTTATATTTTTGGATTTGGCATGAAAAATCATGACTACTGGTGCATGGCCAAGAAGTTTGGGCAAGTTTTGAGTCCCCAAGAGGTCAAAAAACACTCAAAAAATGACCTCACTGCCCCTATTTTGACACACAGGAAGAAGTCTCGGGAGATTGAAGGTTTGGAGGGGAAAATGGACACCAAATTGAAAAATTCCACTTGGGTTGAAAAGTAGATAGGCAAGGCTTTCCAACAAGCTATCTTGGGATCAATTTATTATTTGGGCTTCGGGAAGTGCCTCAAATTCAGCCTCATAGTTGTGCGATGTATAGAGGATTTGGCGTGGCGCATAGAGGATTTTTGCCCAATTTTTCACCTTCCAGCCAGAAATTCAGCCAGTTTTACTAGTTTTGCTTTGTGATGTAATTATTGACTTATCTTGATGTAATTGAAGGATTATGATGTAATATTGGCATATTTTTACTTGTTCTAGAGCATTCATTCATTAAAAAGTTAAAATTTAATGAATGAATCAGTTTCCTACCTTATAGAGGCAAGTTGTTTGATTGCCTAGATTTTAGTGCTTTTGTTTAGAATTGGTTGATATTGCTCCTAGAATGATGAGCTCGACCCCTAGAGGCATGGGAGTGGGTTAGGATGGTCTATATCATGTATCTTCTTAGTCATTTTCAGGGTTGGACACTTGGGATTGCTTAGCACTCTATTGTACATTCTATCTCTGCATTTTTGGCAAAGGAAAGACCAGGGTTTTGTAGCACTTGTTGGGATCCATGTGGCTTTATGTTTTGATGGTGTGTTTGTCTATGTACTTTTAAGTTCATTTATGTTTATGTGTATCATTTTCCCTTCTCTATGCTTCTGAAATTAAACAAATGAGTGATTGAAGTAGAATTCACTGGATTGTTGTGCTCTGCTTTGAAATTTGTTTAATTTTCAATGTTTTCATTTGTTTGAGGAGGAACCTTGAGACCCTCTTGCCCTCCTTGGCTCCTCACCGGTCCGGTCCATCCATTTATTCACTCTAAAAGCATCAAAATGATTGCCTTCCTTGACCCAATCAGAACTCTGCGAAAACTGTGTCTCATCCCCGGACCCAAATTTGCCTCTCCCATTTTTCGATTCAAAACCCCAAAAAACTAAAATCAAACCCTTGTACTTCATAACTAACCTAAAATTATCTTTTATTTCGTCATCTCGAGCCCCATTGATTATCCTTTGTTGAGATTGACCCAGAGAGAGCCCTCTCCTATCCTCGTAGGGCTAGCTACGAGGCTGAGCGTGGTTTGATGTGGACCTAGAACCTTACCTTTCCAGCCTGAGGTAAATCTAGGCTCTAAAGATTTACCCAGAGAGAGCCCTCTCCTATCCTCGTAGGGATAGCTACGAGGCTGAGCGTGGTTTGATGTGGACCTAGAACCTTACCTTTCCAGCCTGAGGTAAATCTAGGCTCTAACATAGTGGTGACTCCACTGGGGAAGTAGTTTGATTGTGTGTGAGTATTCTTTTTTTTGAAACTACAAATGGAGTTTGAAGATTAGCCAAGTAGCCTTAGAAACGCTTTTGCTTTGCATTAGCACAAGTAGATAAACGCTACTTCAGTCAATCTCCGGTCTAGTCTCATTAACGGGAAATCAAACTTGCAAAAACCCCAGTACATTTGATGATTCTAAGTTGTGGATGATAAGCTTAGGATTGGATAGGCTGAGAAAATTGCTTATGTCCTTTTGATTGTTTGCAAATACCACACTAGATTCAAGGATATATACCAGATCTAATCCCAATCCAAATCCTCCTCCTATCTATAAAAATCCCAATTTGATTCCAAGACTTCTTCGTCAAGAGAGCTCAGTGATTCCCTTGTTTAAATGTTATTCATGTCCTGCACTTTTTGAATACCTTGAAGAGCTTGATTTTGATGAGTAGTTCGAAATATCATTGTTTGAAACCAAATCCGAAACCACTGTTGAGTCTACTGTCCCCAATGCTCATTTTCTTGTAGATCTTGAAACTGAAAGGGCTAATCGGTCAATTGATGATTATATTTTGACACAGCTTCAAACTTCAATTGTGGCTTCAAACTTCGTTTATTTCTTAGAAACTACATCTGCAACTCTTGGACCTTCTGCAATTGCATCTAGCTCAAGGATTCCCACTGAACTACCCTTCATTCCCACTATCCATGTGCAGCATATTGTCTCATATCAAAGATCTATAGTAAGCTCTTCTTCTACATCCAAAATGGTGTCTCCTCCACACACCCCTCCTCATACGCCTCACACATCAACTGCACCTACTCCCCCACCATCCCCCAGGACGAATCTGCCAAGAGTGATGGCTGCCTGTTTTGCACCTCTCGTGTTGCCTCAAGTTTTAGATGATATGCCCGCAGATTATCACAGCAAGGTTCCTTGTTTGATGGCACTCCTCACAGCACTATCGATCAGCAACATGTGGACCGAATGGCAGATTTTTGTGATATTCATGAGATCGATGCAGAAAACGTAACCATGAGATTGTTTGCACAGACATTTAGAGGTGAAGTTCGGAAATGGTTTAGAGCTTTGCCCGCTACTAGCATTACTACCTTGGATGATCTACAAAGAAAATTCTTAGATCGTTGGGAAATCAAGAAAAATCCTCTTCAGATTCTTCAAGAATATAAGCACATCAAGCGGAATGTCGGTGAGTCCGTCCAAGATTACTGCATTAGATTCAATTCACTCTACAAAGCAATTCCTGATCATCTAAGGCCATCTGTGGGGCTAGCCATGATGAAGTTTCCAGATGGTTTTGATGTTGGCATGGCTTATCAACTAAGAGAGAGAGAGCCTGCCACAATGGAAGATATGCAGAAGATCGCGGTCAGTGTTGAGGCAAATCTGTTGGCTAAGAGGGCTAGAGCAAGAGCAGAAAAGAAGGTCACAATAAAAGTAGAGTCATACTCAACAGATCAATTACTTCGGAAGGTGGAGTAGATGATTGAAAGGGTGAAGCTTGATAAGCCGGAGCCACAAGTTAGAAATCCTAAATTTCGTGGCCAACAACAGCCACAATATAGAATCAAACAAAGAGAGCAGTGAGCTCATGATCAGACAGCCCAGTAGCCCGTACAACCACTTTTACAACAAAATGTGGTACTTGGTCCGAAGTCAGAGAAGGAGGAGAATGTGATTGGAGAGGAAAATCACTTCTTTACTCCAGATGATATGCCAATTTATATTACTGAAGAGGAGGAGTATGCAAAAAGTTCAGCAGTACACAAAGATGCAGATTTCATTCTAGCAAATGACACGGTTTTGGAAGAAGAATCAGATGAGTACCAAAGAGGTTATATGAATGCCTTGTCCGCCCATCAGTGTCAATATTCACTTAGAAACAAAGATGTGCCTGTTAATCCAATTCAGAAGAGGAAAGAAGCTTCAACATCAAAGAATGATTCACCTAGTGTACAAAAGAAAGGGAAAGAGGCAGCTGATCCTAATATCAGAAAATCTACATCAGCAGAAAAATCAAATCAGCCAATTGCATTGAAGGAAAAGGAGAAGAAAGAGGTCCCAGTCAAAGAGGTAGAAAATATTTCAGCTTTTAGTTTGGAAAATGAAATTTATAAATTGAAGGTATCCATTCCTTTGACTGAAATAATGAGGAACAACAGTTATAGAGGGCAAGTTTCTAAAATTTTGAACTTTTATCCAATGTATGATATGGTGAATGTCGAAGATGATCAACTTGAATTGATTTTTGGGCCAGCATTGAATGGTGACTCTCTAGATAGTGATGTGACGCCTTTTTATATCAGTTTACGGGTGCATGATTTTGTGTTGCATAATGCTATGTTCGATTCCGGAGCTTCCCACAATCTTATGCCGAAAGCTATCATGGAGAAGTTGGGTCCGGACATCACTAGGAAATACCATGATCTCTTTTTATTTGATTCCAACAGAGTGAGATGTACTGGGCTCATCAAAGACTTGGTTGTAAGTCTGGATCAAATCCCAACAAGTGATTCAATCGAATGGAAGTGTTGCAGCTAAAAGATAACATCATTCCTAAAGGCTTGATGCCTTTAGAAGAACTCTTTGATCAAGATGATGTAGCCCGCAAGCCAACATTGCAGCCAACAGAGAAGGGTGTTGAAGAGGGAAATATCGTAACAGCTGCAAATCCCAAAATGGTAAAACTGTCCAAAGCATTGCCACACAAGGTAAAGGCCAAATATATCAGTTTGTTGTCATCTTTTGCTGATCTGTTTGCTTGGGATTATTATGATTTGAAGACATATGATACCAATATAATTCAGCACACTATTCCCATTAAGCCTAATCAAAAACCTTTCAGACAGAAGTTGAGAAGGTTTAATCCAAAACTATTGCCATCAATTGAGAAGGAGATAAACAGGTTTTACAAATCAGGAATCATTTTTCCCATCAGATTTTCCGACTGGATCTCTAATTTGGTGCCCGTACAAAAGAAGATAGGTGAGATTCACTTGTGCATTGATTTTAGGAATCTCAATAAAGTTTCATTGAAGGAAAATTATCCATTTCCCAAAATGGATCATATACTTCAGCGAGTAGTTGGAGCATCTCGGATGTCATTACTTGATGGTTATTCTGGATATAACCAAATTTTGGTCCATGAAGATGACTGGCATAAGACAGTGTTCACCACTCCATGGGGAGCTTTTCATTATGCCAAAATGCCTTTCGGTTTGAAGAATGCGGGTGCCACATTTCAACGAGAAATGGACTTGGCTTTCACAAATGAGAAGGATGTTTTTTTGGTTGTGTACCTTGATGATCTAACCATGTTTTCCAAATCCGATGAAGAACATATGTATCATTTGAAAATTTTCTTCCAAAAGTGCAGAAAATATGGTGTGTTACTGAATCCAAAGAAAAGCTTGTTCGCAATGGATGAGGGAAAACTACTTGGGGACATTATCTCAAAAGATGGCATTCGTATTGATCCAGCATGTGTAGAAGCGATTCAGCAAATTGATCTTCCCCGGAACAAGAAGGAGATCCAATCTTTTAATGGTAAGATGAACTTTTTATGCCACTTTGTTCCTAACCTTGTTGAACACCTAAGAGAAATTACAAACATGCTTAAGAAGGACATCCAAGTGAAGTGGACGGAAGAGGCTGTAAAATCTTTCAACTTAGTCAAATTGGCACTTTCTTTAGCTCCAGTTCTAATCAGCCCGGACTACACTCAGGATTTTATATTGTTTTCTTTTGCTTCGGAGCACACAATGGCAACTGTATTAATGCAGAAAAGAGATGAGTATGAAATACCAATTGCTTTTTTTAGCCGAACTATAAGAGATGCAGCCTTGAAGTATAGCATCATTAAAAAGAAAGCCCTTGCACTTGTGAAAGCATTGAAATATTTTTGAGTATATATTTTGCATTCTCATACTTTGGCTTATGTTCCTAACACTGTTGTCAAGGATGTTTTAGTGCAGACCAATCCGGAAGGAAGACGAGGCAAGTGGATTGCAACCTTGTTGGAGTACGATGTGGAGATAAAGCCCACTAAGCTTGTTAAAGGACAGGGATTGGCAAAGTTAATGGTTGAATCAAACTTGCATGCCTTAGACATAAATCTGATCACTGCTATGTCTGATGAGAATGAGGAAGGTTCGTCAATTCAGGTATCTGAAATGTTTGTACTTTCCCCATGGTATTCAGATATCATATATGTGCTGCAAAATTTGTCACCACCACCCGGTATGCCTAGAAACAAAAGTAGAACTCTCAAATTGAAGGCTGCAAAGTTTTTCATTCTAAATTCTACACTTTATTGGAAAGATCCTGGTAGCGTTATTTTGAATTGTTTGGTGGAAGAAGAAGCGAAGCAGGTCATGGAGGATTTCCACAAAGGAGATTGTGGCGGTCACCTTTTTTGGAAAACAACGGCAAATAAAATTCTAAGAGTGGGGTACTATTGGCCGACATTGTTTTTTGATGTATATAAGGTTTTTAAGAGCTATCATCAATCTCATATTTTTGAAGGAAGGCAGAAATTACAGCCCTTGCCGCTTAAGCCCATTGAGGTGAGTGCTCCTTTTTAGCAATGGGGGTTGGATTTCATTGGTGAAATTCATCCTGCATCTTCCGATCAGCATCGATGGATTCTCACGGAAACATATTACTTTACGAAATGGATCGAATAAATTCCCACTAGACAAGCTTCGAATGCGGTAATTATTTCATTCCTTGAGAATAACATCTTGTCTCGTTTTGGTTGCCCGAATAAGTTAATCACTGACAACGCAAAAGCTTTCAAATCAAAGCGGATGATTGAGTTTTGTAACAAGTATAAAATCATTTTGGGTCACTCAACTGCCTATCATCCTCAAGGCAATGGTTTGGCAGAGTCTTCTAATAAATCTTTAGTCAACATCATCAAGAAGTTGCTGGAAATTAACAAGAAGAGTTGGCATAAGAAGTTGGTCAATGCACTTTGGGTAGATCGGGTCAGCCAAAAGAAATCCATTGGTATGTCTCCCTTTGAGCTTGTTTATGGAGTTGATACAGTGTTTCCTACCTCTCTAGTAGCTTCGATAGTCAAACTTCTTCAAGAGGCCGGCAGTGAGGAAGATCTTATGCAGCGAAGACTAAATCAAATGGTCCACTTGTAGCAGACAAGAGAAGAGGTATTCCAAAACACATCCAAGTTGCAGGAGAAGATCAAGAAAATCTATGACAGAAAAGCGAAAGCGGACAAATTTCAATTGGAGGAAGTGGTGTTGAAATGGGATGCAAGAAACGAGGAAAATGGTAAGCACGGTAAGTTTGAAAATCTTTGGAAAGGTCCCTTCAAAATTGCTGCATATCATGGTTAGAACACTTTTCTTCTGAAGGAGATGAACGAAGAAGAATGTCCTAGAGGGTCGGTCAATGGTCGGCTGCTCAAGAGGTATCATTTCTGAGTTGTTTCTATTGTCTACATTGTCACTGTATATACCATTTTAATTTTAGTTTCATTGCAAGTGTGTGCTGTGATCTTTTCTTCAGTCTGGGGCCCGAAGTGAAGGCTATAATTCTGAAGAAAGATTTTCAGTTTTGGGTTCAGTTTGTCGAATCAGTTTTTCAGTCATTTTGATTTCATAGTTGAGTCGGTTTGAGTCACGTTTCAGTCAATAATGAGTCAAGAGTTTTGTGTTGATTTGTCAAATAATGGACTCCATAGCCCAATGGACGAAGGTACTGTCCAGCTCTCCCAGTGATCTCTCATTCGTGGCACCTCCAAGGAGCTACCATCCCCATTGGAGCCAATGTTATAGTCGGTCTTTACAGCCCTCCGTCAGAGATCATTTATCTTTATTGCATTTCATTTTTAGGTGTCTTGCATATTTCACTCAATTGCATTCCGTTAGGGGCATGCCATAATTCAACGGAAGGGACTTGTTATTCATTACCCCTCATGCCTTATACTAGTGGCTCAAGTCTTTTCGTCAAAATCAAATTTTTGAGTCACTTACAGCGCTGTTTTAGTCTTTTGATTAGCAAGAGTCATTTCAGTCACTAAGTCTAGGGTTTCACCAATTTTGTCTTCAAGATGTCCAATAAAGCCAGCAAGCCAGAGGGAGATTCTTAATAAGTTGTCATTTCCAATATGTTCATCATCAGATGCTCGATTATGAGTTTTCTTCAAAACTCTGTTTTGAAGAAAATTCGTCTTGTAATAAATTGTCATGTAATTTAAAAAAAAAAATTCAATTCTTGAATTCTTCAGGCGCAACCCTGGTCTCATTTTCCAAATTCCATATCAGCTATTGTTGCAAAAACTTGCCAAGAAATTCATCATTCAAGCCAAAAATCAAGGGGGAAATAAAAAGACAGAGTTGTATTAACTGTGAAAAAGTGCCAATGCCAAAACATTACAAAAATGGGTTTTCAAGAACCAGAAATCAAATCCATGTCTCCATGTATTTATAAAGATAATTCCATGAGGGTTAATGTCATTCTGCATGCTTGGTCAGCGCGGCACATAGAGCAGGTGGCACGGCGCACTGGAGAGGCACGACGCACTGGGAGGATAAACCCAATGTAAATTTCCACAGGCGCGACGCACTGGAATGGCACGGCGCACTGGGTATGTGGCGTGGCGCACTGGAATGGCACGACGCACTGGGTATGTGGCGCGGCGCATACACATGAAAGCCCAACATTGTTTGAAATTTCACGAATTTGCTCATAACTTGCATGGATTTGCCAGGTAGGGTTGTTATTTTGATATTTCATCCAATGTTGTGATTAGTGATGGTGGTTTATGGATGAAAATGGATGAACACATATATCAAAACCTCCTTCTATAAGCACAAGCAATCTTGCTGTCAGGGTTTCAAAACTCATTGTTTTTCCACCAAAGTCATGTTTCCTTCCCATTGTTCCCTTGTTTTCACCAATCCCTAATTACCTATAACCTAAGTTCATTATTTTCTTCTCCTAAACGCTCTATCCCAAATTCGCCAATCCCACACCTCATACCCTACATAATAATTCCTAACTCTATACATCAACTTCCTCAAAACCCTCCTACATTTCCCTAATCCCTATAGCCCCAAAGTCCCTAATTCCTTACTATTTTCCCCCCATTCCTAATAGTCCCTTGTTGCAATTTCTCCCTTTGGTGGCAGAATTCAACCACAACACAAACAGAGCAGTCCAACACAATTTTATCACCAGCATCTTTTTCTCCAAGGCTGTTTGTATAGCAGTAGTCATGTCATCCGGTCATTCATCCAATTATGAAGTAGAGACCCAAAGCGACTCACCCATAGAGGGACATGCACCCCGGAGGCCTCATAAAAGTGGCAGACATGTTAGAGAAGAACCGACAACCCTTGCAGAATTGCAGGCTTGCCCTCTTGCCATTTCTTATTTTTAGTTTCAGCCATGCTATGAATTTTGCGAGAAGGTTTCTACTGTTGAAATCCATCATGAGTTGGCTCACTTATTTGTATTACATTTACACGGTGACCGAGTTACTTTGGCAGGTGTCACTTTCATACTTACACCAGATTCTATCTCATTAGCAACCGGCATACTGAACATCGGAGAACCATGGAACAAGAAGTAGAAGATTGACCAGCAACATTATGAGCCATATATTAAACCCAGTTTCTTGAGGCATCTCAAGGGAGTGTTCCCGTTCTGATATCTCAAAGATGAATATGCTCCATTAATGAAATTAATCATGAAGTATTTCAGTTGTGAAGGTCGCTTCTCTCAAGTATATGCTTATCACATCAGGTTTCTCATGAATTTCACCCGAGTAAGGATGATGAACATTCCTTATTTCATATGCCGGAATATAGAAAGGATGACCACCCTTGTGCAACACAAGACCCCTGAGCAGCAGTTCAACAACATTTGCCATTTTGCTCTCATCAAGGTTTTGGTGGTTCATCAGCTTGGATTACAGTGTATCACTTGGGATGATTTCATCTCTCGTGACTTTTTCAGAGTTTCACAAGGACCTTCAGAGGTTGGGCATGAGACTGGTGGACCTTCTCATCAGCAAGAACGCCATGATCCACACACTGTTACTATACTTGTCTTCATTACATATCAGAAGGGCACGAGACAGTTATTTGCAGCAGCAAAGCGAGTGTTATCTCCACTCGGGGTGCAATGGGCCTCGCTTCCGACATCCGCACCACAGGTACAGGACCGAGGCAAGAGGCCAATGCAGGATGAGGGGCCATCAGGTGAACGAGAGACCGACTTCATTCTCATTCATGATGATGATACAGATATGGGCCCGGAAAGTGCCAAACTTAGAGAGATCATCCAGGAGCAGTAGATAGAGATCAAACCCTTGTCTCTCAATTTGGAGAGGGATACGTGGATTATCAGATACTTGGAGCAGAGGAACAAACAGCTTGAAGATCAGCATGAAATCATGGAGTTACGAAACATCTACGAGAATCGTCAAGCTGCCCAAAGGAGGAGGATTGAGTTCACTACATTGGAGCAACATATTAATGATGATCGGGAGTCATGGCTCGAGAGAATCAACATCCACTTGGAGAGATTGCTGGAAAAGGAAAGGACAAGGAATTATTGAGATACATGGTGTTCCATTACAGGACACGCAACATGAGTTCCAAGACACGAATAAGGAGTCTAAAGGGGAAATTGAGGAAGGCGAGAAAGAAGCAAAAGAAGTAAAAGGAGCATGATGACCTTAAGATATTGGTCAAAGCCTCTTTAGCCCAGCATGACACTTGATGGAGAAGCTCCAGCCAAAATTTCAAGAAATTTGGGGCATTTTTGGTATTTTGACAAATTTTGGCACTAAAAAGCAGGTTTTGCTTCCCTGTGCGTCGTTCCACATGGCGCGTGCATTTGTTAGGGAGCTCCAAATGGAAAAAACTTTATATTTTTGGATTTGGCATGAAACATCATGACTACTGGTGCATGGCCAAGAAGTTTGGGCAATTTTTGAGTCCCCAAGAGGTCAAAAAACACTCAAAAAATGACCTCACTACCCCTATTTTGACAGACAAGAAGCAGTATTGGGAGATTGATGTTTTGGAGGGGTAAATGGACACCAAATTGAAACATTACACTTGGGTTGAAACGTAGACAGGCAGGGATTTCCAACAAGCTATCTTGGGCTCAATTTGGGCTTCGGGAAGTTCTTCAAATTCAACCTCAAAGTGGCGTGATGCATAGAGGATTTGGCGCGGCGCATAGAGGATTTTTGCCCAATTTTTCACTTTCCAGCTCAGAAATTCAGCCAGTTTTACTAGTTTTGCTTTGTGATGTAATTATTAACTTATCTTGATGTAATTGAAGGATCATGATGTAATATTGGCATATTTTTACTTGTTCTAGAGCATTCATTCATTAAAAAGTGAAAATTTAATGAATAAATCAATTTCCTACCTTATAGAGGCAAGTTGTTTGATTGCCTAGATTTTAGTGCTTTGTTTAGAATTGGTTGAAACAGCTCCTAGAATGATGAGCTCGACCCCTAAGGAATGGGCGTGGGTTATTATGGTCTATATCATGTATCTTCTTAGTCATTTTTAGGGTTGGACACTTGGGATTGCTTAGCACTCTATTATACATTCTATCTCTGCATTTTTGGTAAAGGAAAGACCAGGGTTTTGCAGCACTTGTTGGGATCCATGTGGCTTTATGTTTTGATGGTGTGTTTGTCTATGTACTTGTAAGTTCATTTATGTTTATGTGTATAATTTTCCCTTCTCTATGCTTCTGAAATTAAACAAATGAGTGATTGAAGTAGAATTCATTGGATTGATGTGCTCTGCTTTGAAATTTGTTTAATTTTCAATGTTTTCATCTATTTGAGGAGGACTCTAGAGACCCTCTTGCCCTCCTTAGCTCCTCACCAGTCTGGTCCATCCATTTATTCACTCTAAAAGAATCAAAACGATTGCCTTCCTTGCCCCAATCAGAACTCTGCGAAAACTGTGTCTCGTCCCCGGACCCAAATTTGCCTCTCCCATTTTTCGATTCAAAACCCCAAAAAACTCAAATCAAACCCTTGTAATTCATACCTAGCCCAAAATTATCTTTTATTTCATCATCTCGAGCCCCATCGATTATCCTTTGTCGAGATTGACCCGGAGAGAGCCCGCCACCTCTTTGATCTCTACTAAGAAATGTAGTAATATCATCTCCTAGACTAGGAAATTTAGTTTCTTTTTGGTTCGATCTCAAAGTAAGGGGAAGATCGTCACCATATCCATGACCCTCGGGAAGAGTTCCTACACCTAGCAACAGCAAATGGATATGATCATGAAAGAATACAGGAACATCTTCTCCTCACCCACAAGGGTATTGTTAGACTGTTAGGTCAAGCATTCATTCAATTTGACTCCCGGAGCACCTCTAGCTAACGGGTCGATATATCGTTGCTCCATTTTAGAAAATTCCAAGTACAAGTAGCAACATGAACAACATCAGTTGTCACACAAGTTTCAGGTGGGAAAAAAAGTTTGGTTGCATTTGTAGAAAGAATGCCTTACCAGAGCCCATTAGAAGCTTAGACCACTCTGATATGGTCCTTACATCATTAACAAAGATGTGGGAAGCAATGGTTTGGAGCACAACATTCCCCCATTCCTTGGCTTGCACCAAGTGTTCAATGTGGACCTCCCTTGACCATGCTTTCCACCATTACTGGACACATCAGAGATTGCAGAACAGCTCACCAGGGACCAAGTTCAGCAGAAGTTTCCCCATCTCATGGAGGCACTCAACGCAATGGGGATCATTGCTTCCTAAGGGGGGAGAAATGATTGAGGTGAATATTGGTGGCCACCTGCAAATTCCACTTGGACCACCACCATTGTTTCTTTTAGTTTTTCCATTCCCTTAATTGTAGCACAATTTACTATTTTTAGCAGTTTTTTGGGTCCTAAACTTCCAAAGCCATTTTAATTCCCTAAACAATGTTTTCTTGGCAATCTACCACCAACAACTTTCTTTAGGTCATTTTTTTCATCTTAGTCCTCAGAGAGATCTTTCAAATGGGGTATCATGCATGTCAAATGGAGATAATATGACCAAGTCATGACCCCGAGAAGTTGGCTGCCAAACTAACCCCAATGGGGCCCATAAACTCTTGGTGTTACATCTCCTTGGGTTAGGGTTTTGGTTGTTTAGGTTTTTCTCTTATTGTTCAATAATAAAAAGGCCCTTGAGCCTCATTGTAACTCAGTTTAGAGGCATATATCCACCACATCTCTTCTCAGAGATTCGTTACCATTGCCAAGCTAGTCTCATTTCCATACTATTTGTAAGCATATTTCATTGTTTGATATTAATAAAAGGAACTGTTATTTCTACTACATCTCTATATTTATGGTTATATCTGTAATTTTTTATGTTCCCGTTTAAATCCGGATCACTCATGGGGGAGATAAATATCTACAACCCCATATCGAGCAATAGGTGATATAAGGGATCAAATCTCAACCCATTGTATTTCCCACCTATCTTCCCAACTATGACACTCAAGTGTCATGTGGTAAAACACCTGCGTCATAATAAGTTTGGGTTGTACACCCCAATTACACTCTCAACTTGTTGGCCAGACGGGGAGCAGTATTCCCTATAAGCCCAACTTGTGGGTATGATGTTAATTGGGTTATACTCTACATAGACCAAGATAGGGAAGTTAACATCTCCAACCCTATGGGTGAAAAATAGGGGAGCAACATCTACGACCCTATTATCTAGAGATCCCTCAACCCCAGGAGCCATCGATCTCAATTCCTCACCTTGGGAGCTCAGACAAGGGTGAAGTGCTATCTTAGTGTTCTCGATCTGTCCCACTCTCTATAGATTAGAAACATATTATTGTTCTCATATATGGTAATCATCATGTCTCAATAGCAGTCTCTTGTTAATGAGGGTCATCAAATTAAATATCATATTAGAACATATATATATATATATATATATATATTATATATATATATATATTATATTATAATATATATATATATTATATAATATTAAATAAGATAATATAGATATCTAGATATCACAAAAATGATACTATATTCATCCTCCCTCTCATGGAGGCTAAAACTACAAGCCTAAGCTTGTCTCATAAAACAACACTGGTTGAATATATCTTAGGATTCTCTACGAATTAGATCCCGCTCATTATTGCCACAATGTATCCTATTCTTCAACCTAACTCATAGCTATCCATGGCAATCATCATCGTACGCAACCTTGATTGTGCTTGATGCTATGGAATTTTCATCAAAATATCATGGTAGATATCATACTAAAGAAACACCCAGATGTGCTCATCTTATCAATAATGATCCCAAACAAATTCAATACATCCATGTAGTTTCATATCACAGGAAGAATATTTCAAACCGAAAATTAATTGTGACATGCAAATATCTTGAAGTTTATTTGATGACAACTTAATGTGTATGAAGCGGATCAATCATGGATTCACTGAGGTTGTTTTATGCAAAACATATGTATATGTATTGGTGTTCACACGAAACATTAATTATTCAATCAATTGTCAGTTTCCAAGTCATGTTCAATCATGTATCTTCATAACGTATTGAAATTAAATTGGAGTGTCTAAGGATTTGCATTTCCATTTTTCAACAAATCTTCAGTAACTTCACTATATAGATTTTTCTTTTCCCAACTTTAGAAAATAATTCATCATGCCATGATTCTTAATTTTGAACTTCAGTGGCCACCTCCATCTTACTTTGATCATCAGAGGGTTATTACCTGTCAAGAATAGACCATCAATATATAAAACCAAAATCAAAGTCATACCTTGGACCAGTTTTGAAGTAGACGTTTGGACGGGCACTTCTTGGCTTCACCAGATGGTTGTCGATATGGACATACTAGGCTCGGGAAGCTTGCTTCATATAATGCTTTCTGCAAACATAACAGTTGACCAAACCAATGTGCTAAGTCTTACACAAATAAATACTATGCAATCAAATCAACTAAGTCATCTTCTCAAGCTTTAGATGCCAAATCAAAGTTAGTATCAAAGTCATAAAATTTTATGCCAGTATCATTGTGACAAACGATTTGGACCAAGTTACAACAACCTTTTATTTACCGAGTACTATCTAATCAACCTTTATCAATCCATCCTTATTATCATAGCATGAATATTGTTTGTCTCTAAATATGAATGCATAAGTCAGGGACAAGTCATATAAGTTCCATCCATTTATCATACTGAATCACAATTGTATATAGTAACTTCAACCAATGAGCCAAATCTAGTGAAGCTAATACAAATCATTATTGAATACCAATATTAGTCTTTGAAAGTAACTATGCCCACATAGCATTGTCATCAAGGAAAACCATCAACTATCAAATACAAGTCCTAATTTTTTATCACAATGAGTTCAATCAGTACATAACCCAAAGCATATCAAGTAAAAGTTCTAGAACATCTCTATGAATTATCAAGTATCATGTCAAACTCCAAACATTGCTTATCTAATCAATCAGCCAAATCTAGTCAAACTCTTACAATTGTTATCATATATTGTCATACACTGGCCTCAACGGTTAAATCATAATGACATATTCATATGCATATTTCGGTCACTTGCAAACACAAGTTTAGTCAACATGTTCACATTATAGTAAGTCAAACATTCAAACTTCACTGCTCATATAAATTTTTGTTGCCTACTCCATATATGTAGAACTATCGTACTCCTAGTGCATTCATGATTTGATGCATAAAGCTTTAGATTTTGTGACCTAGAGGCATACGTACACCCATAGGCTTTATTTCGTGCAGTTCTGAGGCTTATAGCCACACTTTTAAGATTTCTTCCATGGGGTTGGGATTTAAAGTAAGGGAAAACCTCTCTTCTCATACCATAACTTGTTGCAGACTATCATCATCAGATATTTAGTCAAAACTCTTACTTCAACAGTAAAGAATATTCTATACATATAATGAAAATGACAGTAGGTGTATGTATCTTATGGAGAGATTCTCCCTTTGAATGAGCATCCCCTTCAATGATTATTATTTAAGTCATCAACCTATCTATGATACTGTCACGTATAAAAAATTGTTAGATCATAAAATCTAGCTATATCAATTTCTAAAACATATATCCATCATGTTCATAGCATGTTAGCATCAACTACTTCATCATCACATCAAACATTCAATGAGGGTTAAGAGTCATATGAATAGGGTAACTAGCAAGTGTATTATCATACTTCAAGGATTATATAATTAACCATCAATTGAGGGCATCCAAGTTTACCGCATGTCATAATTACCAATCTAACCAAGGTCAACAAGAAGATCTTGAATATCAATCTTATTGTTACACTTTATCATCAAGTTTTTCATGCTTATCAAAATCATTATCAATAGTATCAAGCTACCATATATAAGAATCAATGAGTTATCCTTCTATATGAAATACGTCATGCCTATAATGAAAGATGCATGCCAAATATCAAGTGTACCAATATATATAAAAAAAATGTAGAATTAACATGACATTAATGTAAGATACTTGTCCAATACCAAGTGCACCATTTCATCATAAATATCATGAATAAAACTTAATTCCATATGCATGCATGACCCATTTGTGAAGGTGATATACTCATCATACCTTGGGTCTTCCCTTTCCATCCAATATTGCAGTTGAACATAACATTGAAACAATATACCATGCATACCTCTTAGTATTCAAATACCTATGAACCTTCTTGTTTTACATAGGAAACTATAGAATTTTATCACCTTTCATCAAGTACCTCTTTACCTTTTCCAACACTAATTCTTCTCTTCCTGTACTAGCCATGATCCTCAAGAAGGATCCACTTATAATAACTCGTCAGGAGGTTAGAAGCATCCAAATACTCAAATCTTCATGCAGGAAGTAAAAGTAATAATCAAAACAACAACAAAATCTAAAAAAAAAAAATTAAAGACATAAAGGAGCACCATAAATAGAAAAATGCATATCTTCAATGAGAGATGATCATCTCCCTCTTGAACTAACCTTCAAGAGCCATGAATATCCATTGACATATAACATTGTTACCTTCAATAACTTTACCAACTTCATCAGTAAGCAAGCCTAATAGAGACTAACACATCTAAGGCTTTAGAAAATTTGTCGCAAGTTCTTGAACATCTTTACATTGATCATGCTAGGGCCTCTAGATTGTATATCTCAAATATTTTCCATAAACTAGGCTTTCTTCTAAACCATAACATTATAATATCCATCAAAACCTAATAACCAAATTGCCTAGGGTTTCCTTCAAACCATAGTATTCTTTTAGGTCTCCTCCATATTCTCTTTCATCCATCAAGGGTGTCTTCATAATGGTGATCTTCAATGACTTTTCTTCAACCCAACACTAATACCATGTTAATTTTTATTAGGGATATATAGTTATTTTCTTTGATAATTTCATTTCATTATTTCCATATTTAAATTCACCCGATGGCATCATATCATTAATCCGATTTACATCATTATTCAACAACATATGCAACTAAATGAATATATTGGTTAACATCTCATCTCATTGTTCACCATCCATCTCCCCTAGCGATTCATTTTCTTCCTAATCCTCACTAGAGGCCCTTCTCTTTGTACCCTCATCTACTCATGTCTTTTACTCTCCTTCATATTTTTTTATGTGTCTCTCTCCCACCTATCTACTTCATAGTATTGTAAGTAGTTTCTCACATAGGATATGTTTAGCTATGGTGGTTTCTCTCCTTGTTTTATCCCTTGATTGGTTCCACCTACCGATAATCCCCAAAGGAAAAATGGAAATGCATCAAGAGGAAATAGAGGAGCCATGCCTCATCCTGGGTCAATATATCCAACTAAATAACATACATAAAATGGAGAAGTTTTTTGTTGTTGGAATGTTTGTCAATAAGTGAATGTGTATGGTAGTGCTTAGAAAGAGGACTGGCCAAAATTTTACAACACATCTTGGTATATGATCCTAAATGTATGATCTAATATGGATGGGTTGGATCACCTCATAAGAGGAGGATGCCCATAAATTCTTAAAGAGAAGATGGTTTTGGGGTTCCCAAATCCTCTTTGTTAACCATGGTTTATTGAATTCAATGCCCATTTTGAAAAAAATGTTGTAATATCCATTTGTGTCCACCTCCCTAGCTTTCCCTTGATCTTTTGGTCTAAGGATGTCTTTAAAGGAATTGACAACACCTTAGGGTTATTTTATGAAGTGAATTTATTGTTTCAACAAATAGGATATATGGGTATGACTTGTATTCTTGTAGGCTTGAACCTATCAATAAGGTTACTAGCCTCTATTTTGATCACTTTAGGAACCCTTTCCCACCATCAAATTATAGATTAAGAAGGATTTCCATATAAATGTGGCCGTTCATATGCACACAATTATCTGAACAAAGATTGCACTATTGGGAAAATTACAAGGAAATGGATTCTCTCTTCTTTATCTCCTCTCAACCATAGGCCACTCAATCTCCCATGGGAATAACTTCATAGACTACTCCAGAAGCTTCTTCACATTAATAAGGTCCTAAAGCGAACATGGTTCTAGTTCCTAATACCTCCTCAAAATTAGAACCATGCTCTTGAGGTCCCTCTTGGATTTAACCCTCATCCCTCTCTAGTCTCTAGATACTACTTGGATCCACTCTTAGGCCTCTCCTCCCTTTATGCTTTATCATATTCTCTTTCATCCCTCCCTTTCCCTCTTTTTCCTTCTCCTCTCTTCTTGCTTTTGTTTCCCTACTCCTGCACTTCTTTTGTGTTACCCCCACTATTTTACCCACTTCTTCCCTTCATTATAGTTTTCATTCCTATGCTCATTGCCCTTGCCCCGTCTCCCCTAACTCCTTGAATAAGCCCCTTCCTAACCTTGGTAGAGTATTGGGTCCTCTCCTAGATGGAACACAAATCCCCTTGCTAGAGGAAGTAAGCTATTCCCGATCATTGCACAAAAACAATTGAATTTAGAAATGTGTTCTAGAAAACGAAAATAAACTCTTTGAGCTCTTGTAAACTCAGGCCCTTCTTTGGGTCTTAAATAAAAATATTATCTCTCAATTGCAAGGGATAAACCAATCCCATGAAAAAAAAATATATAGAAAAAATGGCTGAGATTCATTCCCCTCACATTCTTTTCCTTCAAGAATCCATGATGGACAAAGACAAAGAAATTCAACTGTTTAAAAATTCTCTTATTTATTGGGACTTTGTACGCAATGATGCTTTGAGAAAGTTAGGGTGGATTATTAATAGTTGGAACACTTGTTATATTTGTCTAAATTAGGCATGGTCCATCCATATGGTATATTTGTTATTCCATTGATATCAACACGTCTTTCAAATGCTCCAATTTATATAGACCATACCCTGCTAGACAACACTTCTATTGTTCCTTCGTCAAGCTTCCTTTCATTGGCTATCGCCACACAATTGTTTGGGTGATCTAATTTCTTCCTTAGGGAATTTTGAGGTCTAGGATCCTTCAAAAAATACTAGTACCCTCTCTGATTTTCTCATTGACCTTTTTGATGAAATTGGCCTTTATGATATCATCCTAACAAAACACTTTCCCACTTTTTCCAATAATATATCTAGCTTTGGTTAGGTGGCTATGAATCTAGACCATATTGTTCTATCATAAGGCCTCCTAGACACAAGTGTCATATTTTGGAAATGGATATCAGTTGGAGGGTACTAAAATCACAATCTTGTTCTTATAGATATCAAGCATTTTCCATAAAAACCCCCCATTCCTTTCAAATTAAATCCCTCTATGAAGATTTAAAATAACATTGAATCCATTTGTTCTCTCTTCTATCAAAATCCCCCTCTATTTAGTTTCAGAAAAACCTCAAATTATCCAAAGAAATCATCTCCTAACGGGAACAACACAAAAGGGATGTTGACACAAAAACATTGGCTAATATTGACTCCAAATTAAAAGACTCATATGATCAAGGTTTATCTAGGGGCACTTCACTAGATCTTAAGTAGGCTATCAAATAACTATAAGAGGTGGAATAAATTTCTCCTCAACAAAGAAAATGAATGGATGATGAAAACAAAGCCCTATGGCTTTAAATGGGGGATGAAAACACTAGATATTTTCATTAAATTGCAAACCACATAAAAACTATAAATACTATTTCAGGGATAAAATATGATGGCTCCTTTCCCACTTCTTTTAAGGGCATGTCCTCATTGGGATGCATGTACCTCAAAGGGATATTCCAACAAGACAACCATGCTACAATTAGGCAAATCTTGGAAGTAGCGAGGCTATTTTCTAGTTTCATAAATTAGGAAGTAAATGAATCTGTTAGGGCTGAAGTTACAAAACATAAGCTTGAAAAGTACTACAAATTTTAAAAAAAGGTAAAAGCCATGTATTAGATGGCCTCCCTATTAAATTCTACTTGGAAAATTTTAGGGGGAGGACCTACTCTTTGTTGTTGAGTACTCTATGATTTCTAGGAAATCCTTACCCCTTTCAAATCTACTTTTCTAACTCTAATTCTCAAAGCAAATAATGTTGACTCCTTTGATCTATTTAGTCCGATATACCTCCGCAACACCATAAATAAGATTATTTCAATGATCATTACTTCTCTCTTAAAACAAATTCTCTTGAAAAACATCTCCTTGTAACAATTTGGTTTCTTGCAATGACGAAATATTCATGAAGCTATTGGTCTATCCTAGGAAGGTCTGCATTCTATTCACTCCAACCAAAAAGGAGAAATTCTATAGAAAGCGTATCTCTCCAGATATTTTGATTGGGTAAGATGGATTCACATCAGGTTACTCCTAATTCATATGGGTTTTTGTTACTCTTTTGTCTGCACTTGGATTATGTCTTGCATTAGCACTTCATATTTTTCCCTTTTGAAAAATGGGTTTCCTTCCCCTTTTTTCCCACGGTGAAAGGGCACTGTGACAAGGTTTCCCTTTATCTCCTCTTCTCTTTCTCCTTATTTCAAAATGCCTCAATAAGGTTTTTCATATGTGAAGAATTAGTGTAGCTATAAAGGAAGCTCTGTTGCCTCCAATTGTACTTTGGATCATGATTTCTTTGCATATGATACATAATCATCTTGGATGGTTCTCTAGGTCATCTACATACTCTCAAATTTCTCATGGAAACTTTTTCTTAAGCCATGGGCATGGTTATGAACCATGCAAAATATTTCATTTTTGGTTAGGGGATGTCTAGGAAAGTAAAGCTATTTCTATAATATCTTCTCTCCTTTATTGTTTCAAAGATAAAAATGGGGCAAATATTTGGGTTTTATTCTAAAATAAAACAACTACAAAAAACCATATTTGTCTTGGCTACCTAAAAAGGTGGAGAAGATAATCCATGTCTAATGCAATAAATCATTATCAAGGGTTGGTAGGCTAGTGCTTTGTAATTTTGTAATTGAAGCCATTCTTGTCTACTCAGAATTTTTAGCATGGATTCACTTTAGGGTTTTCTCCAAAATCAAACAAATGTCCACCCATTTCTTGTGGCAAGAGTAGGAGGGGAGAAAATCATTTTCCCTCACTTCTTTTAGCATTATTGAAGCATATGATGGTTGGGGATTAAAAAATATGGTATGGTTTTCAAAGGCCCTAAAACAAAACGAAGTGTGTAAACCCATATAAGGTGATGATCTATGGTCCCAAATAATTCATCATAAATACAACAACTGATAATATATTTTGGATTGAATCAGATCTCCCTACAAATTGGTCCTAATGAATTCATCAGATGGAAAATTGTTGCAAATGAGTTTTATCTCATAGGACCTCACCTAAGTTGGAAAGTATGAAATGTATCCTAAATTCTACTAGGAAAGGACTATTGGATAGATTTCCAACGCTAGCACTTGAATCCTAATGCACTGATACAATTTTTAAATCACGAAGGATTGTTTGCTACGAATAATATCTTTTTCCATAACTTACCTTGTGGACAACAAAACTAGTTGTATTTTGATGATCTACATCTATAAGCAGCCTTAACAAGTGTAGTCAAAGAAAACAAGAACATATTGAATGTGAAAACTGAAGAGACTTTAATTATGGAAAAGAAATTGTTATGTTTTTTTTAATGGTCAATTTCAAGAAGTAATCAAGTTTCCAGATGGAAACACTAAACTACGAGCAAGAAGTAAAGAAAGTCTGCATCTAGCAAATAGAACTTGGGATCTAGGAGGAAAACAATTGCATAAAGCATTGGATTTTGTAGATGCACCTAAATTTATTTAGATTTTCAAGTGAAGGTGACAACAATGAAGACTTTATGACATGAGTCTAGGAATAAATTTTGTTCCTTTGGAGTCTGATGTAGGAACATCATTTAAATTTTATTTCCCTAAGGTTTAGAGTTATCTAGAATTAGATATGTAGAAATGAGGTTGTTTCTTTATTACATCATGCAACATAACCAATGTACTAAGTAAGCATATAATTGGAACAATTGAGTAGCTTTAGGGACAGAAAGGGATTTTATTTAATATTTTCTAAGGATGGAGGATACAAAAAATTATTTCATGGTTCAATCAAATAATCAATATTTGAATAAATATGATTGTTATGGATTGAGTGGGCATGCATAAATGAATAATATTATAAGATTTTCTAAGTGTATGGTCTGCATCACAAACCTATAATTGAAGGGATGAAACCACTCAATAACTTTACAATGTTCCTTAACACATTGGTGAAGTGCAATTGCTAATTGATGTTGGAATTCTTCCACTTAGACTATTTTCCTTCAAGATGAGATAAACCAAATTAACTAAACGATCAAATTCCTTGGGGATTAGATTAGTCAAATAATTATGCTCAATATACAATTCCCAGAATGAAGTACAATTATCTAGAGATGTCAGAGTACTTCCATTCAAAGATTCTTAAACAATAACAGTTGTTCCAACCGCAGTTACCAAATTTGATTGAATTAATCAAAATAACTCAAAAATGTGTCAATACTTTCAATTCAAATGAATTATTGTAAAATTCAATGTATTTTTAATAAAATCTCGAAAATTTGTAGGAGGAACTATTGGGTGGAGGACAAGCTTCAATAACAAGCAGTGTGACAAATAGCCTTAGAATCACCAGTAACGAATAGTTATTTAGCACTCAACCAATAGAGAGTTATGATAGAAAGCCCAATTCCCCTAGATAGATGGAAGAAGAGAAAGGAAATTTTTGTTTCTGGCTTGAAGAGCCACTTTCCTATAATTGAATTGTTTGATACGATGAACGATTCTTGAAAAATCTTCTACGTTTGATACGATGAACGATTCTTGAAAAATCTTCTATGTTTGATACGATGAACGATTCTTGAAAAATCTTCTATTGAAAGCCACAAAAATCTTCAAAACTCTTCTAATGATACAGTAAACAATGATTACAACATTAGTTGTCATATAAACTCCTGTGTGTGAACAAAAATGTAAAGATATAAAGGTGATTTGACTTGGGAATATGTAATGCAATGGAAAAAGTGTCATTCAGAGAAAGAAGAAATGGTTGTGTATTCATTCGATTCAATGGTTGCAACCTGGTCAAAAGGAAGTGGAACATCCTCCAAAAGTTAATTGGATTTTTGTGCCATTCATATAAATTCAAATCTTCGTACTTGGAAAATCAAAGCTAACAAGAAATGGGCCTCTTGGCTTTATGGGGAAAGGAACGTGTTGGAACCGAAAAATCATTCAGAGAGAAATGGGCCTCTTTCTATTTGGAAAAAATGATACATAAAGAGAAATGGGCCTCTTGACTTAACTGGGAAAAGAGTGTTAACCAGAAAATTATTCAGAATTTCAATGAAATTTCTTAGTACAGGGAGAAAAATGGTCGTTTGATTTTGATTTTGATTTGGGCCAAACGTACAGTAGAAACTGAAAAATCTTTCACATATTCATTGAAACTCAATTATGCATACCTGAAAAAGAAAAGAAAACAAAGAAAATAAACCTATTGATTTGACATGTGAAAAAAGAAACCAATGGACCATCTGACTTTGACCCTAAAAAAAAATTCAGATATTAATTGAATATTAATTGAAATTTGATAAATTAATAGAAATTTATTTTTGCAACTCTTGGAAAAATAAAACGGACAAAGAAAAAAGAACATATTGAGTGGGAAAAAGCACGGGAAACCAAAAATTTATAAAAATTCGATTCTAATCTTAGAAAAAAAATTGATAAAGAGAAATGAGCCCCAAACTAAAAAGGCAGACACCAGGGTGAAAAAAAAAGCACGGAGACTAGACAAATATTAACCACAATGCAAAGTAATATAATATTCCCGCCATATGATTATAATATTGTATAATCTTTAACATTTAACTATAATAAGAGGATAATTGTTATATATATTTTGTATGTGAAGAAAAATAAAAGATATAAAATGATTTGAGTTCGAAAATTTTAATATAAAATTAATTTTAGAGAAAGAGAAAATGACCGTGTGTTGACTTCATCCAGTTGTAACTGGGTAAAGAAAGTGGTGAAACCTTTTCATTGAAATAAGATAGACTACAATTTTATGCCATTCTTTTAGATTCAATTTTAGGGACTTCGAAAAAAAAGAAAACAGAGAGAATTTTATGCCCATTCTAGGGATTTGGATAGAACAAATTAGAAGGAGAAATAACACTTCACTTAGGAAAAGAGAGTGTAAAGAGGAATATTTTTCATTTGAATTTTTTAAGAGGAAAAAGGTTGTGCTTATTGATGGTTAAAAAGATACTTAACATGGGAAAAATATTAGGCATAATTGTTTTAAAAGAGGATTAAATTATTTATTTTAAAAGTATGATTTTTCTTAAATATTTCATGAATAATTATAAATTAAATATTATCACTATTATAATTATTAGTTATTTATTTTATGTTATTAATAAGATATATTATATAAAAGAAAATCATTGGAAATTTGATTTTTGTTATTTGTGTGGTGAGGAGTGAGAGTTGATTTTTGAGCTTAAAGGTTTTTGATATCATTTATGGGTTCAAGGTTGAAGGGTTATAAGTCTTGCATCCTTTGGTTATTCTCTAAAGTATTGTACATTCACATATTTGAATTCTATCTCCCATTGTTAATTTTTGTTAGTGCTATTTTGTTTTTTGCTTTGATAATTTCATTTCATTATTTCCATATTTAAATTCACCCCATGGCATCATATCATTATCAGAGACATATGCAACTATGTAGAAAGAACAAATCATCATCAATGCAATGGAACATAAAGAAACGAGAGAAGACAATCATTCACACATAGAGGCACTAGGATTGTTCGGAGACCAAGGCAAAACCCACTATGGGGAAAACCCTTTCAAATTCTTCTTCTTATTAGGTTGTCATTGAATGATTCAGCAAAGAGAGAGTACAATGATCCATATCTTCAACCAAAAATCTATCCAGCAAAAATCAACTAAACAATATCCATGAAATGAACCCAGCCATTCTAATAATCAAAACCCTGATTCAGGTGCCTGTAATCAACTGTCATTGTCTGTGGTCAACTGTTGAACTATGCAGTCAACTGGCAAAAACTTCGGTCAACTGAAAAATAAAAATTTAGATTCTAGTCGCATGGAGGAAGCGAATGTGTGAGACTAAGAGCTTCCAATTGCTACCTTGAGCCTGCAAGGTTGCAACTACAGTGGAAAATTGCCTTTGACAAGCTTGTGATTGTGAACCAAAACCCTATAAGCATGCACGAGCTTCGGACCCTGTAATATTAGACTTGTGCAAACCAATTTCTACAAACTTGCCTCAGACTTGTGCGAGCTAAACCAAGGAAGAGAATAGAATAATGTCTTATGATGATGTCTAAATGTGGTTGAGGTTACTTGTATTTATGCCTTCCAAGGGTATCCAATTTGCTTTAGGGCCAACCTGATCAAATTTGCACATGTGGGATTTAATTCAAAAATACACTTTCCCTTATCCAAATTGAGCACTTCAATAGTCAAATTTGGCTCTCTAAAAGATGAGATGTTTCCTATGGTTGGAAATTGTCATTGAGCTACCAAATTAACACTCCCTCTCAGCTAGGGAGAAATTCCAACTAAATCATGTAATCATTGCAAATATCCTATCATCAAATCATATCTAATCTCAAGTATCTCACCATCAAATGTTGTCACTTTCCCATCTCTTTTTTTTTTCGTGCTTATCTCTTGATTGTCCCTGCTCATATGTTAAATATTCTCAAATCTAAAAGAAGAATAATTTTATATCAGAGGGGAGCTCATTATACAACTCTCTATTCATTGGGGAGCCACTGCTACCACCTGGAATCACCACCAGCAAGGATCCAAATAATACTACCCGGGAAACATCTACCGTTAGCCAATTCTGTGGTCCACGTTAACATTAGAGAGCCTATCTCAATCTCGAACAACACCATGCATCACATCTCAACTTGAAACCACGTCGAGGAGCTTAGTCTCAACCTGGAATTGAATAGGGGAGCATATCTCACGAGGGTTTCATCGAGGGAGAAATACCATACCACATGGGTTCATATTGGGGGATTTATATTGAGGAAACAATGGCATAATATATTGGGGGATATCTAGGGAGTAAAGGGTTTTTATATTGGTAGGTATAAAAAATGGAGCTCAAAATTAATGATAAAATATAAAGGGGTATAAAAAATGTTAAGGAAAAATAGATACCTAAAATATCTAGTGGAAGTAGGGTTTTTCAAACTGGGAAGGTGTATTGGGTTCATATTGATAGGCGGTTAAATAATGTGATTTTTAGGGGTATTTTCCAATATGTAGTCAAATTAAGGGTATTGTTAAATATGCCACAAATGCATGTGATAGGTGAGAGATTCATTGAATGAATCCTTTGTGGCATATCTCAACCCAAAAATCACCTCAAGGAGCACATCTCAACTCGGAATCTCATGGGGGAGCTAAACATCTACAACCCCATATCGAGCAATATGTGATATAGGGGAGCACACCTCAACTCATCCTATTTCCCACTGATCTTCCCAACAATGACCCTCAAGAGTCATCTTGTAGAACACTTGCATCATAATCATCTTGAGTTGTACACCTCCAAGTACACTCTTAACTCATTGTCCAGACAGGGAGTGGTATTCCCAACAAGCCCAACTTGTGGGTATGATGCCAAATGGGGTATACTATGTATAGACCAAGATAGGGGAGCTAACATCTCTGACCCTATGGGTGATAAATAGAGGAGAAACATCTATGAACATATTGTATAGAGATCCCTCAACCCCAGGAGCCCTCCATCTCAATTCCTCACCCTGGGAGCTTAGAAAGGGGGGAAGAGTTAGCTCATTGTTCTCGATCTATCCTACTCTCTGTAGATGATAAACATATTATTGTGTTGATATTTGGTAATCATCATGTCTCAATAGTATTCCCATGTTCATGTAGATCATCATTCAAATATCATATTAGAATAAATAAATAAATAAATAAATAATAAATAAATAAATATAAATATATATATATATATATATATATGACAAAAATAACACCATATTCATCCTCCGTCTCATAGAGGTAGCAACCACAAGCCTAAGCTTATATTGTACAACAACACTGGTTGAATATATCTCGGGATTCACTGCCAATCGGGTCCCACTCATTATTTTCACAATGTATCCCCTTCTTCAACCTGACTCAAAAGCCATGCCAGTCATCAATGTACTCAATCTCCGTCGCGCTTGATGCTATGGAATTTTCATCAAAATATCATGGAAGATATCATACTAAGGCAAAACCCAGATGTGCTCATCTTATCAATAACGATCCCAAACAAAATTAGTAAATCTATGCAATTGCATATCATAGAAGAATATCCCAAACCAAAAAGTGTTTGTCCCATGCAAATATCTTGAAGTTTGTTTGACGACAACTCAATGTGTATGAAGTGGCTTAATCATGGATTCACTCATACAAAACAAATGTATATCGATGGGTGTTCACACATAACATCAATGCTTCAATCAACTGTCAGATGCCAAGTCAGGTTCAATAACATCTCTTCATAACTTCTTGAAATTCAATCATAGTATCCAAGGATTTGCATTTCCATTTTCCAACAAATCTTCAATAGCTTCACGATATAGATTTTTTTTTTCCCAACTTCAGAACATAATTCATCATGCCATGATTCTTCATTTTTAACTTCAGAGGCCATCTCCCTCTTACTTTGATCATCAGAGGCTCATTATCTATCAAGAATATACCATCAATATATAAAACCAAAATCAAAGTCATACCTTGGCCCACTTTTGAAGTAGAGGTTTGGATGGGCACATCTTCCTGGCTTCACCAGATGACTATCAATACGGGCATACAAGGCTCAGGAAGCTTGCTTCATATAATTCTTCCACAAACATAACACTTGACCAAACCAATACCGAAAGCCTTATAGAAATCAATATTGTGCAATCAAATCAT
The DNA here is from genome assembly GCA_000404065.3 of Pinus taeda. Classification (NCBI taxonomy): domain Eukaryota; kingdom Viridiplantae; phylum Streptophyta; class Pinopsida; order Pinales; family Pinaceae; genus Pinus; species Pinus taeda. The sequence goes on along the minus strand of APFE030992510.1, from coordinate 186,163 downwards.
CTATGTCATCTTCTCAAGTTTTAGATGCCAAATCAAAGTTAATATCAAAGTCATAAAAGTTGATCCTAATATCACTATGACAAAATCTTTGGACCAAGTTATGATAACATTTTATTTACCAAGTACTATCTAATCAACTTTTATCAAGCCATCCTTATGATCATAACATGAATCATTTTTTTCACTAAATATGAATGCGTAAGTCAGGGACAAGTCATGTAAATCTCATCCATTTATCATTCTGAATCACAACTGTATATACTTCAACCAATGAGCCAAATCAAATGAAGCCAATACACATCATTATTAAATACCAATATTAGTCTCTGAAAGTTATTATGCCCATTTAACACTATCATCAAGGAAAACCCTCAGTTATCAAATCAAAATCCTAATTTGTTATCATAGTGAGTTCAATTAGAACATAACCCAAAGCATATCAAGTCAAAGTTCTAAAACATCTCCATGAATTATCAGGCACCATGTCAAACTCCAAACATTGCTTATCTATATCAATTAGCCAAATCTAGTCAAACCCTTGCAACTGTTATCAAATATTGTCATACATTAGCGTCAATGGTTAAATCATAATAACATATTGATATGCATATTTTGGTCCCCTACAAATACAAGCTTAGTCAACATATTCACATTATAGTAAGTCAAACATTCAAACTTCCCTGCTCATAGAACCTTTTGTTGTCCACTTCATATCTATAGAACTGTCATACTCCTGGTGCATCCCTGATTTTATGCATAAACCTTTAGATTTTGTGACCTACAGGAATAACCACACCCATAGGATTTATTCCATTCATTTGTGAGGCTTATAGCCACACTAATAAGATTTCTTCCATGCAGTTCGGGTTTAAACTAAGGGAAACACTCTCTTCTTAGACCAAAACTTGTTGCAGACTATCAACATCAGATATTTAATAAAAAATATTACTTCAAAAATAAAAAATATTCTATAAATATAATGCAAATGATAGTATGTGTAGGATCTTAGGGAGAGATTCCCCCTCTGAATGAGGAGCCCCTTCAAGCATTATTATTCAAGTCATCAACCGGTCTATAATATTGTCATGTATAAAAAAATGTTAGATCATAGAATCTAGCTATATCACGTTCTAAAACATATATCGATCATGATCATAGCATGTTAGCATCAATCACTTCATCATCACATAAAATTTTCAATGAAGGTTAGAGTCATATAATTAAGACAGCTCACAAATGAAAATGTGAAGTTGGGTTAAGCTTTTGTTAGAATTGTCCAGCCAAACTAAATAACTTTTCAGCCAGATTATATAAAAAATTTCAACCAAACTCTTATTCTAACATTAAACCAAATAAGTAACCATTTAGATTAATGCCAACCATTTAAGGGATTCTTTTTGCGAAGGGTAAAAGGCTGGCAATAAGAGTTTTCGGCCGAAATTTTTATTTAATAAAACACACACACATATTACGGTCGTGAGATCGTTGCAGAATTTTCTGCAGTTGTTGATTCGGAAATTGGTTTTTATTTGTTGTTAGTTCAATTGTTTTTATTCGATTAGCTTGTCGATGCACTGGAGGAATTTTCTCTGGAAGTATGGCTGTTGTTTATTGTTTTCAATTTTTTTGGTAATTGTTAGAATTATTTTATTGAGAGTTTGTTTGGCTTTTGCAGGATTTCTCGGCTGTGTGCTCGGCTGCCTGCTCATTTGCGTGCCTCGGCTCATCTGCATGCCTTAGAATTGTGTGTGTGTTGGCTTATCAGTTATGCATCATATAGTCCCTGGATTCTGAGATCTAAAAAAAATTCTGAGGATGGGCCTTTTTTGTGCTTTTGATCTGTTGACATAGGATGGGTTGATGACCCCTATGTTTCCACATATCCATTTTTCCTCAAGAATACTCTTAGTCGCTATCCTTTGTTTCATCTGTCCCAACACATGAGGATGGCTTTTTAGTTATGGTCACTATGTCTGACGTATGTGAAAATATCTGTTGTTCTACATGGATATTTCAGTTTCTGACCTCTGTTTTTATCTGTTACATCTCCATTATTCTTCATGGATATTTCTAGTTCTCTGTTTTTATCTGTTACTTCACACGAGGAAGGTATTGTGTATGGTTTTTTGTCAACATTTTTGTCTTCATGTTTCGGGGTCCACAAGCATAGTAATTTCTCTGCACCATCCACCGATTGAGGTGATTTTTTGAGTTTCTCTCTTCCTCCAAAAGCATTCTATGTAATTTATTTGCACCACTGTAATAGAAATATGTTTTTCTCTGATTTGAAAAAAAAAAAATGTCATGACAGAAAAGATAATAGTTCCTAAAAGTGAAATATTGTTCACATTTTAAAATTCCATATTCTCTGGGTTTACAATTATGTCATCATTTTCCAACTGCGTATTCATTCCATTAGACGACAATTTTCTGCCCTTTAGAAAGGATAGCGTCTTGCTTTGACAACAAAGCATCCATGAAGGGACAGGTAATGTCATGAAGATTATATATTTAACCCCACATAAAAATACAATTATAATGTTAATTAAATAAACTAAGGTACACCATCTCTACCATGGTTTGCTCGACCTGAAAGGCATGACAATAAAACATAATAAGGCTAAGTGCAAGCACGGTTGGAATTTCACAAAATATATAACCCTTCGATGGCTTGAAACCCACATAATAGTCATACCATGCAACAAAATAATTCACTTTGATTTTCTTAAAGCTTCCAATGAAAGCAGAAAGAAGGATTTGATGTACTTGTATTTCACAACTAGTCGTTAACCTTTCACAACAAGGTATCTAATCTCTTTACATTAGTAACCATATAGGTGTTAATAAACTTTCCACTTGACATTTCATTATTTGCGTATTAAAAATAGTTTATTTATTTATTTTCAAAACACATTGTTATACTATTCAAATAAATTAGTAACGGTATTGTAATTTACTGTTCTCTATTCCTCAAGATGGCTTGGACTTTGCTTCAACATTGGAAAGTCTTTTAAACTTTGGTATGAACCTTTTCATGATTTTTAGATGGTGTAAAACTAATGGCCCCACTAACACAACATAGTAAAGGTTAGTTTATTAAACTAACTAGGTGTACTATGGAAAAGAATTACTAACCTTTACACATATAGTCAACTCGTAGGACAATATATGCTTTCCATGGGTATAGAAAAATATATGTTTTATTAGTAAATCCTCATGGATAGGAAACACAAATGGATCCTTTGTGGCATGACCCTTAAGGTCCATAGATGCATAAGACTTTATCACCTTTCATGGATAATTTTTATAGTTAGGGTTTCCTTTCCTTAAAAAGGTTTACATTGAAATCTTCGGTGCATTAGTAACCACATAGGTGTTAATAAACTTTCCACTTTACATTTCAATATTTGTGTAGTAAAAATAGCTCATTTATTTATTTGGAAAACACTTTGCTATACTATTCAAATAAATTAGTAACGGTATAGTAGTTTACTGTTCTCTATTCCTCAAGATGGCTTGGACTTTGCTTCAACATTGGCAAGTCTTTTAAACTTTGGTATGAACCTTTTCATGATTTTTAGGTGGTGTAAAATTAATGGCCCCACTAACACAACATATTAAAGGTTGTTTATTAAATTGCCTAGGTGTATTATGGAAAAGAATTATTGGCCTTTACACATATAGCCAACTCGTAGGACAATATATGCTTTCCATGGGTCTAGAAAAATATATTTTTATTAGTAAATCCTCATGGATATGAAACAAAAATGGATCCTTCGTGGCATGACCCTTAAGGTCCATAGATGCATAAGTCTTTATTTCTTTTCATGGATAGTTTTTGTAGTTAGGGTTTTCTTTCCTTAAAAGGGTTTATATTGAAACCTCGGGTGCATTAGGAGCATATTCTTCGTCAAATCACAAATTCAATAGCCATATTAGAATTAAGGAAATTCCTTTAACAATTTCTCTCAATATTTATTGAATTGAACTAAGGTGTCCAAGGTAGATTGGTGATGTGGCATCTCTCTTTACAATGGAACGAATGGATCTTCACATTAAGCTATGGTATGATCATTTTCATGATTTTTTAGGTGGTGTAAAACTAATGGCCCCACTAACACAACATAGTAAAGGTTAATTTATTATTTTTCCTAGGTTAGTTTATTAAATTGTGTAGGTGTACTAGGTAGCATGACCCTTGAGGTCCATAGATGAATACGTATTTATTATTTTTCATGGATAGCTTTTATAGTTAGGATTTCCTTTCCAATTGAATTTTAAGAGGGATATTAGGGCATTGAGCTTCCATTCCTCAATGTCATTTAATTATATTTTTATTTATTCAAGTGGACATTCATCATATGTAACTATGTAGGTAAAGAAATTCCAATTATTTCAATAGCATACCCCCTTTGGGGTGGCTCTTCAAGTAGTTACCCATTCAGAGGTAATATATATCACTTGATATCCTTACCTATAATGAGTAAGCTTCAATATATAGAACTATCAACACTAGAAAATCAAATATGACTCAAAATATACGCATTAGGATCTGATATGCATCTAAAAAAACCTTGGGAAAGAAGACATAATGATCAGTTTTGCATACCAAACTCGATGCACCCACATAATTCGATATAATGATTTGTTCCTCATCATGTTTTGAACTCATCATATTCCTTTGTTGGTGTTAATCATCATATCCAAGTGTCAGATATAAAGTTCTAGTCTAAATCCTTCTTGTAATATTCCATCATTCAATCACAATAGATATTTATTTTTCATCATTCTCCCGTAATGCAAGGAATTTTCAATAAAGAAATATGTTATTCATTTTATTGAATTTATTTTTTTTACAAGGATCAGAAAACCCATTAAACATAGTTGAAAAATGGACATTATGCATAGAAGTTTCTTGTTATCCCAATCCAGGACAAGCAATGATTACTTATGTGCTATACAATATTGCAATGAACAAAGTCCAAGGGAAAATGAATGTACCTAGAATGACAAAAAACAATGAAGCATATTATATTGCATTGATAGAAGGCTTAGGAACAACTAGGGAGTATGGTACCAATGGAATTGTAGTCTTCACCAATTTGGAACTTGTGTGCAACCAGATGAAAGGTGTGTACCAAGTCAAAAAGGAGAGGTTAAAACGACTGCATGGAGAAGCAAAAAATATTGTTAGTTAATTTAAATCATTTATCATAATACATTGTGCACATGTTAGTAAGTTGTCTAGTGATTTATTGTATGGGGCAATCCCAATTCAAATTTTGTGTGTGAAAGATGAATTGGTGTATCAGAGTATCAAATTAATCAATGGAGGGACATCATTTAACATCATCATGGTATGGTATATATATGTTTATGTGCATTTACTTAAATTATAAATAGTTAGAATCATATGTACATACATATACTGAATATATTTTTTTTTCAATTTAAGTTAATTAATTTATTATAATTTCTATTTTTTTTAGAATCATCTCTCACTATGTTATCGTGTGAGGGTGGGCAACATTCTCCCAATGGTAAAAAAGGCCAACAAACTCATGTACTTGGGAGTGATGGTTCTCAACCATCTTCGGGTAGTCATGAATCTCAATCGAATCATCATGATCCTCATCATTTTGGTAAAAAAAAAAAATGTAAATGTAAATGAATTATATGTATATATGTGTACATGTCTATATTTCATGCGTATAAATACATTCACATGTTTTTATATTTATGTAATTATATTGAAGCATAGGGTGAAAATGTTGATCAAAGTAAACATAGGCGAAGCAGGGAAATTCCAAAAGAAGACCATACACCAACTACCACCTATCCATGTAATATTCCTAATGAGATTCATTTGGATACAAACACCTAACAATCTACGTTATAGAGGTGCATAGCTCATCATTCAAAATTGAAGAAAGATCTTGTGATTTTGGAGCTCCCTGCAAAGAGTCGACAAAGCTTAGAAACAATTATGCACTCTCTAAGTTCATTTCTTGATATTTACAAGAACATTGGGCCAACAACTGATTGCTTTATAGATATGATGAGGCAAAGAAATGAAACAATGATGGTTCCCGATAAATGGGCCAAGGTAAGTAGAAGGGTTACAAAATAACATGCCAAATCTATGTTTAATTTCAAATAAGGTCTGAAAAGAAAGATGCTCAAGGTGCAATATTTCAAGAACCTTAAAATAACCCACCATTTGTATGATAGGTTCCATGCAGTTGTTGGCTTAGTGGGTCCTAACCCAAGTTGAGAGTTAGCTTTGTCAAACAAATCCTACACTATTGGCCCTTTTGACAACAATACACGGAGCGCGTACTGAAGTCTCACCCGAAACATCATGCGGGGATGCTAGAACCCAGATTTTGCACCAAGAGATGAGCGTGATGTAGCTTTATGCACTAAGTTTGCCTTCGTGTAGATCAATAAGCCTTTAGGGCTTATCGATATAACTGCCCTTAATTAGCTTCTATACCTCTGAAAATTCTTACGGTTGTCTTTCACAAACCCTGAATGAGTGAATCCACTACTTACACGCATCAAAGATTACGTATAACCCAATAACTACTCAGATTAACTTAATTGTTCAATAGCTTCAACATACAACAAGATAATCTTCACGTAAATAGTTAACAATAATTGTGTTCATATAACAGTATAAGCCATCTAAAGTCACGCATCAATACATCATTATTTCATAAACCCATTATAACATAAGGCACATTCATATAAATAGAAGTAAAGAGATAAACACAAGTATTTCTACAATAATCTTCTTTATTAATACTTAATTTTGCTTACAGACTCAAGACTTCCCTGCACAATCAGCTGTATGGGTCCACGCACTCAGCTGCAAACTCTACTCTGGTCCTCCTCGCACTCAGCTATAGAGCCTCTCTTCCTACTCTTCTTTGCTAATTCTTTAGACTTCTCTCATAGACCAAAACATTACTCCATGACCATGATGCCTTAGACTCTCTAAGACACACCTATTTATACAATCCCATGGTCCATGGACAATCGATATATCTTCAAAATCCGACTCTACTTACATAAAGGAAGGGTAAAACCCTTTTTGACACTTTAACTATCTATGTGCTCCGCGATCATAACTTGCAGAGACTTTACAGTCTATACAACAAAACTTGGGTTTTTTCCCCAAAATTGACCCTAGGGGACCCCATCCCAATAGGCCCCCAAAAAAAAAGATCGTGACCTGCCCTCGAGTCACTCTGTTGGCATGGAGATCTTACTACAAAGACCTCCCAACTCTACTTGTGCCACTGCCACTTCAACCAAGCTCTGTGTGGCTGCCTGTTTGATCTGCTCCACCAGTTGCTTTGTTGTCGGTATGCACTATCCTCCTTGATTTTCTATTGCATGCTCTGTAGGCTCGCAAACTTCTCCTAAATGTTGGCAGAGATAATGTAGGCCTCATCCAACAAAGGCCCTAATCTGGCCTTGAGGACCACCTCTTTCTTCTGCACTGCTTCCACCTATAGATGCAGCTACCTCACCTCCTGTAGCTTAGCAGGGCATTGTGCGGCAACAATGGTGTGCGTCGTTGCCCTTACTTCATAATATTATTGTTGGAATTCGTGATCTTTTGTATTCAAGGCTTGTAGGGTGGGATCTTCTTACAAAGCCATGACTACGTTTATTGCTTGCTCAAAAAGTGCGATGCAGTCTACCACCATGACATCCATTGTTGCAACTCCATCCTTCACAGTGGCTTCATGCTGTGCCCTGAACTCTAGCAAAGTTGAAGGCTGTGACTTCAACTCTAATTCTATGATCTTCAAGTTTAGCTCAAACTGAACTCTAACCACTTTTGTCTTGGCGTCGTGCACGCTTGCAGCTAGCTTTTTAATATTTGCTTCCAACGACGCTTCCTTAGTTATATGTAGTTCAGGCACTGTTCTGTAGGCTTCTACCACCATGGCTGCAAGCTGGTTGTTCTATGCCTGGACTTTCTTCTGTGCCTCCAACACCATTGATTTCTCAACAAACATATGTACATTGTTTAGTAATCTATACTCGCTTATAAGGCTCAGTGTGTGTTGTTCTCGAGCTTTAACCTCTGCTATCACACCTACTTGCAGCGTGTGAAGAAACTCATTAGGGAGCACGTCCAAGTTGAGGCGAATGTTCTTCAGAAAGATGCCAATAGCCTTATCAGCGACCACCTCTATGCTCAAAGATCCATATGGCAACACGACTACCTAGAGATCCAGTGACCGAACCATCTTGGCTGCTTAAGTGGTTCCTGATGCCAAACTTGTTGATGCAGCGATACTCTGCCCTATGCCCACCTGGATCCTATTAGTCTGAATCTGCAGCTTGCACAAATCCTTCTGAATGGTTCTCAGTGCCTGCTTTTGTTGCTGCAAAAACTATTACAGTAGTTTTGTGGTGGCATCCCGCACCTTATCACCTATTTCATCTAGGTCATTGTTGGTCAAATTAATTGGGTCTAGCGATGGCTTGGTGGCTTTTTTTTTCTTCTCTGGCACTTCCTTTTCCTAGTCCCTATACCGCTTCACTTGGAAGGGAGTGCTCTGATCATCCTGACCACCGCTGCCCTGCTTTGATCGCTCTTCCTCCTCCGTTTGGGGTGAAGGAGACTTATCACTCTTCTTAGAGTTGTGCTCTTCCTATTATTCTTTCTTCTTCATAGCGTGTTCTGCTTCCACTCAGGCCTTCTCCTCGGCCTCTTTCCTCTGTTTCTCAGCTAATTATTGAACCTTCTGTCTAGTTGCATCCTTCTTCTTCTTCTTCGCAGACTTGCCAGTGTCTGCAACCAGATCAGAAGGAGAATGCCATTTTTTTGGCCAATGCTTGATGACCTCCTCGATATGATCATCTGTAGCAAGGTAGGGTAGGTCAAACCATTTTTTCTCCAGATCCTTCCGCGCCTGGATGTATAAGCAATGGAAGCCAACTTTGAACTCAGCGTATCCTGAAAGTTGTTCAAACATGGTTGGTGACAATCGTGGCTTCTGGTTGATGGCCATGCAAATGCTTGCCTCCATCAGCACCCATAAGACTTTGGTCTCTATGACACGTGCAGCATCTTTTGTGGCCCACAGAGATGCAAATTTCATAACCTCTGGAAAATCACTCTCTACAGGAGGAAATTGGTTATCCTCAAGAAAATCCCAGGCGACCAGCACAATCGAGAGCAACAACCATGAATAGTGGAATGTTTTACTCTCGTCCTGTGCCTCTCTACAGTCTGCGAGGAACTCACTACACAGGTAGCACACCCAGTTGAACTGCACGCCCTCTGTGCACTTTGCATCCAATGAAACCACTTGCGTCAGAACCTCATCTCCACGACATTTTCTCATAACCTTGCCAACCAAAATCTACGTGGCAACCTTTACTACGAGGTCAGTGATCGAGTTAATAGAGTACCCATGTAACTTCTTCACAAGTTTGAACTTTTCCTTCATCTTCTCAGCGAGTTTGCGCTCACTTGTCTTTCTGCCAAACTCCTTGGCCAAATTTAACCCTGAGCATGGCAATAACGTGATCTGATGGATTAGCATATCGGTCATGGGAATCGGTGTGCTCAACCACAAGCATCCATCATGCACCAGACATAACAACTGATTAATGACGATCAAGTTTATGTTGGAGCAGTGGTAGTGGGGCACCCACAATAGGTTCAACAACCCCGACTGGTTCACTCCGTGAATCCACTCCACAGACTCCAGCATGTTGACATGAGACTCTTCTTCATGTAGGTGTCTATAGAAAGGTGGGGGAACCACTCGTGGTCCACCAAATCCCAATCTTCTAGCTTCAAATGTGGGATCTGTGCCAAGAGCGGATCTTCAAAGGTTAGGTTCTCTGGTAACAGGGGTGTGTTGAGGAGGAATTTTCCTACATCTCGGTCCTTAGGGACCTTCACTTTCTCCTTGCGCAGAGGGATATACTCCGGCAACTTAGATATAGGATCCAACCCCTCAGTGTCTATATATTTCGCGCCCTCCTTAGCCTCCAGAACCGCCAATTTTCCCTTCTCTTTCATGCTTGGCTTTTCCTTCCTTTAGGCCTATGTAGCGGCATGCTTTCCTGGTGATCCGCGCACCAACACCAACTTCTTTTGCTTATATTTCTTTGGTTTTGGGACCTCTCTCACCAGTATAGGCTTCGGCCTAGGTGACCTCGGTGCCGTAGGTACTGCAATTGGAACCTCCATGCTCATCACCTATGGAGTAGCTCACTCAGAGGCGATAGTGTGTCCAGTGCTAGCAGTCTCTCCTGGTCCCGAAATCGTGCTGAGAATGAAGCATTGGATATCCTTGGTAACTTCTTGAATACAGAACTAGCGACCAAATCAACGTAAACCTAAGGATTCATATACAATGGGCAGCTCAACACGGAAATTCTAAGAGTGAAAAGTGTTTTTTGCTGGATGGCCACAGGTAATTTATAGGAAAATTCGAATTCAAATTTGATCGTTCTCCCCAAAATCCATCCATAAATGCTGAATTAGTGGCAGATTTTCCAAGATTTCACTCTCAAATTCAACCTTAAATGCCTTAAATGTCAGCCCCCTCTCCTCTTAACCCTCTCCTGGCAGACAAATCATGAATAATGACTATAACGGTTACTTTTTGTCTGTGCTACGTGGTCTCTCCACCTATAGCACAACTCCCTTCACACTTTGTCTCGTACTTTGACACCATATTGTTTCGCACAGACCCCCTGTCGCGCAGTTCTACAAACCGAGCAGTGTAGTTTATAGTCCCGTGCCTCCTTATAGTTGCCTGGAGCACTAAGACTGTGCTACCATCATGTAGTCATTGGGTCAGATCCATGGTGTATGGCTTCAATCGACTTCCATTTACCCTTCCCGGAAATGGATCTCTATTTAACTATGCGAGTTGAACTACTCCACCATCTATAATCTCTTTGATAAAATATGGCCCCAGCCAGTGCATCTGAAATTTTCCTAGAAACTTATCAAACTTACTATCATATAATAAAACCAAATCATTTACCTTGAAGGTGCGTAGTTTGATGTGCCGACCGTGCCAAGCTTTTTCACGTCCCTTCTGAACCTGTTGATGGAATCCAACCAAAAACCTATCTTCCTCGAGTTGTGTTAGTTGCGCAAGCTTTTCTTCTAGGGCTCTACGGTATGCCATTCTTGTGAAGGCCATTATGCATAGACTAGGCACAATGTACTCCATAGGCATCACATCTTCTATGCCATAGATCAACCTAAAAGGTGTCTGATGAGTAAGATTCTTACAGTTAGTTCTGTAAGCCCATAACATTGCTGGTACGTGCACATCCCAATCATTCCTTTCTGCATTGAAAACCTTCGTCAACACATTCTCCAATATCTTATTAAAAGCCTCAACCGTTCTATTGGCCTAAGGATGGTATGGCATACTCTTCTGATGGTAAGCCTAGAACTCCTCTGTCAGCATGTTGATTGTTTCATTGAGAAAATGTGTTAGGTGATTGCTCATCAATACCTTCGAGCAACCAAACGTCATCAACACATATTCAAATAGGACTTTCGTTGTTCTTTCCCCTATATAGTCTTTCACAGATTGTGCCTATGCCCATCTAGACAAATATTCAGTTGCAATGATGATATATCGCACACATGTCTTCTTTCCTGGAGGTTGAATCAGCCCTACAAAATCAATTGCCCATTTCTCAAATGGATGCAATGACACCTGCGGATTCAAAGGTAGCTCGTCCCTCCACAATAGCTCGCCCATCTTTTGACATGCATAGCATGCCCTGCAATATGCTTTAGAATCCTTATGTAGTGTCAGCCACCACAACCCAATGTGAAAAATCTTATGTGTTGTTTCTTTCCCTGTCTAATGTCCTCCCACAACTCCTCCATGAGCTTAAGCAAGGATATTGTTTCTTTAAAAGTCAGGCACATAGTGTTGAAATATTTCGTCCAATCCCATCTTATATAAATGGCCTACAATTACAGAAAAGTCTGTTGCACTCACCACCAATTATTTCTTCTATTAACGGGTGTATCCCTCCGAAGCCATCCCTGTGATTAGAAAGTGGATAATGTCTACAAAGTGATTATCCACTACGTGTACCATAAAGAGTTGCATGTCGGGCATCCCTTCCTCTAAATTGGTAGGCTCCTCTCCTGTTTCAATGAGTGGTAGATGGTATGGCCCCCCATTCAACCTTCATGGCTTCATAATTACTTTGAAATCATACTCCTGAAACAACAAAATCCATATGCATATTCCCCCTCCCAACACAGGCTTATTAACTAAATATTTCAATTTAGAATGGTCCCTGTACATCTTAAAATGTCTCCCTAGTAGATAATGTCTGAAATTCTAGAGCACGTACGCCATAGCCAACCCTTCATGCTTTGTCATTGAATAATTCTTTTTAGCCTTAGACATATTCCTGCTCACAAATGCTATAGAGTGATCCAATTCTCCTTCACTAGCATGTGTCAGCACTGCTCCTAGCACAATACACGAGGCATCCACATGCACATGGAACTCCTTCTTCTAATCCGGGAAGACTAGGATCGGTGTGGTGACCATTTTCTCCTTTAGTAAATCTAGGTTGCGCTGACATTCTTCATCCCAATAGAAGGTAGCGTCCTTCTTTAGTATCTTTTCCATAGGTGTGGTAATCTGAGCATAACTTTTGATGAACTTCCAATAATATCTGGTATGACCCAGGGTTGCGTGTAGCTATTTAATACTTCTTGGTGCTTCCAAATTGATAATCATCGCGACCTTAGCAGGGTCCACCATAAGTCCTTGCCTGCATACCACATGACCCAACAAGATCCCGAAAGGCACACAGAACAAGAATTTCTTTAGGTTTAGCGCAATCTGATACCTTCGTCATGTATCCAACATTAAGCACAAACTGTCTACATGGTGCTTAACTAGCCCAAACACGGTCTAGTCAACGAAATAAACCTCCAAGAACTTGTGAATGAACTCCTTGAACGCTACGATGACCACATGGGAGAAGATCGTCAACCTATTCTTAAGTCCAAAAGGCATCATTGTATATTTGAAACATCCCCACTCTGTCACAAAGGTGGTCTTACTTCTGTCTTCTAGCACGATCTTTATCTAATGGTATCCAAGGAACCCATCAGTGAATGAATAGGCCTCCTACCTACCAACATTATCCAGTACTTCATCTATGATAAGAGTTGGGAAAGGATCATGAACGCAAGCATCATTCAGCTTCCTAAGATCTACGCAAATCCTTATTTCATCCTTCTGCTTCCTTTCCTGAACGACCATTGGACTCACCCAATCAGATTCCTCCACTGTTTCAATGATACCCACTACAAGCATCTTGTCCAACTCCAAGCAGACCTTTTACTTGTATTTTGGATTAAGGCGATATGGCTTCTGCTTAACAGGCTTCATGTCGAGTTTCAAAGTTATATTCATCACTCCCAAATCGCTTATAATGCCTTTCAAGTCCGAATTTTTTTCGGAAATAAATATTAATATTTGTGGAGAAACTCAACGTCTTTATCCACCATAGCATCATCCCAATAGTCCCCTATCTTCGCAAACTTTGGTTCCACTTTTGTACCAATGTTTACTTGCGTAGTTTTCAATGGTGCGGTGATGTTGGGGTTCTTTACCTGTGGTCCCTCTACTTCACGGTGGCCTTCTTCTTTGAGGATGTTAATATTCCTTGGATCCTCATCTTCCCCTTCAACAACCATATTATATCATTCCAACGCATGGCGTAGCTGGGTGCTCCAATCCAGTTGAATCAATTCCAAGGGATCTTGTGGAATTCTAATGAATGCTACCTTAACTTCTTTCAGTGATTCATCAATACTCTCGAGTCATCTTCAAAGTTGAACATCCTTATGAACCCTTCTCTTAAGATATCCCATTATGTGGTACCGTGGCAGAGCTCTGTTTCCAGGTACCAGTTCATAAGAATGATGTCAAAAGTGTGACATAAAATATGCACCCACTTTGGCTGCAGCTCCGTTCCATAAACCTTAGTCCACTTTTCCAAATGATCACGTAGATCATCTTTCCCATCATACTTCTCAGTCAAATGTACCTTGGGGCGACTAAATCACATCCAATCATCCTTCTATAGTCGTGACATTCTTAAAACTTGTCCTTATGTGTACCCCACCATCGTGTAGGCGTAGCATGCTGCGTCAAATCCAGCACTTGGAAGCGATGCTTCTCAAGCACTTCCCTTTCAAATGCATCTAGAAATTTGTCTATGTTAGTTAGACCATCGTAATAAGGTAAACTTATTACCTCAAATGATACACATCACAGCGATTTAGTCATCATATTACATTGCGATGTAGATACTTCATGTAACCTATTCTGCTAGTGCTCCAATTCTTCATCTGAATCTGATGTACAAGAGCTTTCACAGTCCCATGTAATCCATCCATCGGCTTTTGGGTTAACCCAATATTAGTCTCACCCTATTATCTTATAGATCTGGTCCAAATCATCGTCGCTTTCCTCATAGTCGCGGACTAGTTCAGTATAGCATGGTCCTTCTGCAGGGTCCAATGGTACTACCACGAGGAGCATTTTCCTTTCGAACGACATTTTCTGTTTCTTCAAATTGATGACCCCATTCATGTCGATAGCCCAATCAATTCTAAGGAGTGTGGGATATCGATTGTTACCATCAACAATCTCTATTACTTTGAAGTCATTCAACACGCTCACACCTTCTATATCTATGTTTACCTCATGTAATCTCCCCATAGGGATAATCTTTTGTTTATTTTCCATTCTTAATTGAATCGGAGACCACTTCAGCACATGCCTCCCCATCTTTTCCCAAGTCTGAAAAACATTCCCAGTCGACCCTAGATCTAAAATAACTTGAACCATCTCGTATTCTCCTATTTGCATGGTGAGCCTCAACTAACGTCTTGTTTTTGTCTTATGTATGTCGATCTTTCTGACCACGTGATGCCCATCAGAAGCATTATCCCTACCCACACATTTGTTTATCAACTCCTGTAATCCTTTCATGGCCCTGCTATCACGCAATAGTTTCATGCAAGTCTCCAAGAAAATAGTAAGCATGGAGGGATCAACTTCCTCAAATAGCCTATCCTGACTTCTTGAGGTAGAGGCTTCAGTGAGCTTTTCTTTGCTTCCATGAACGTTTCCTTTGCGTGCTCCAGATCAAACCCAACTTCCTTTTTTGGAGCCTTGCAGACCCATCCACCTTCTTCAGGTTGTTTTCCCTTATCGTCAATAGTCGTCACACCACTTCACAACACAATATTGACCTTGGGATCCTCTTCGTGAGGCTCTGCCCTCATCATCTGCAGGTTCTGGGTAGGCTGCTGAGGCGATGCCTTCTTCTCTTGAATTTTAGCTATCAATATAGGGCATTCTTCTATCGCGTGGTAAAACTGGGTACAACACCGACATGAAGGGCATTTCTGGCTTGTACACTCCCACGCGTAGTGTCCTAGAACTCCTTAATTATATCAAATAACTTTCCCTTGACCTCTACCAGTTCCTCCTCCTCCTCGGCCTCATCTACGTCCCTCATATCCCTGTACACTCCCCTGGTGCCTTAATCAAGAGGCCGACTTTGCGTTTACATTTGATACGCGAGTGTTCTTTCCATCATTAATTCATAGCTACGATAATTACGCTCATCATGACCTACTGATTTACATAAGTTGTAGAATAACTGTTGCGGTGTGTGTAAAAATTTTTGCAATAAGTGGCAATGGTCTGTTACATGTTTTCCTGCTACTTGACAGATAGCACACCACAGCACGAGCCCTCTACTGGGTCTTGTTGGGGCTTCTAGCCTCATGGGCATGGGCCCTCCTCCTACCACATAATTCGAGAAGATAGGGCAATGATCCTTATCATGTCCCTGGTTATTACACTTGAGGCACCAAACTTCTTCGTGCACTTTCGGCCAAGCTGCTTTTTCCTTCTTCAAGCTCTAAAACTCCAAGAAGAGGTTCTACAATTCCGCATGAATCTGTTGAACTACCAACGTCTCATCCTGCATAGGTGTCTCTTGTAATCTCATTACGATCTCCAGCGCTTCCGGCTGCGTTCCTAATTTTGTTTTGACTGAGCAATCCTTAGGTGAGGCAGGAGCACGGCTATAAACCAGTCATCGTGCTGACTTTCTGTGAGATTCATATTGGCTTCTTGGATTCCGCGCTTCAATCTCTAATCCAGCTCCCAGGGTATTTCACCTATCCTCATTGCAATTTCCTTGAACCCCACTACCGACTGTGTTTCAGATTTAGGCCTACTAAATTCCTTATTCAGAGCAATCTAAGTGTCTGCTAGCGATGCCATCAACTTATCAGTGCAATGCTTAATGTACCATGTCAACGTGCGATCTTGTAGAGTAGTAACCAACTACGCTTTCTTCGTATGATCATATGTAATATTTTTTGTTGTCCACGCGACCTTCGCAACGAACCAAAATTGGTCCGGGTCCTGATTTCCCAAGCCCTTCAAGATGGGAAATTTCATCGTATTCAACATATTGAATAGTGGCAGAGGTGGTGGTGGTGTGGGCAAAGGTGTGTGCTGTGGAGGTGAAGGTGGAGGTGGTGTGGACGGATGAGGTATTCACAGAAACCATTGCCTTATTAACTCGACAATGCTTTGTGGTGAAGCATGTGATGCTTCCTCATCGTCACTCAGAGGAGGCTCAATCAATGGGCTATATTCAGGGTCTGTTCTCCCTCTATCCCTGAAGAACTCTCCACTTCGCATAGCTCCAAACATCAAGGTAATGGCATAACCCTCTTTTCACACAAGATCATCTTAATCCAAGTATTCAAAGATATCAAATACTTACCTCGCGGTCCTTTGAAAAAGAATTTCTCTGCTTTGTTGTAGCTAACTGAGGTATCGAACGCGTATTCTGTCACGAACCCCCTGACTCGATCAAGCTAGTGATCGAAAGCATGAGTGAGCTTATCTTCAGAATCTTCCAATCTTCGTACTAGCTCCAGGGTCCACACTATTGGACCCTCAAGCCTCCACCTTCCTTGGTCATCTGCCAATTTAGCGATCCACTCATATAGTTCAATTAGGAAGGTGCAGTAGAAGATCTCATGTATCTTTGTGTATAGGTATCTGTCTAACCACTGTTCTTTCGTCAGGCGCAGGTTTCTATTTTCTTGCGCCGTGAATTCGTGGATCTTTCTATCCAACCACTCCTCAATTTCTTTCTTGATCAGACTCCAGTGATGTGACATCACACATCTCTTCATGCAGATCATGTTCCCATCAACAAAAAGATTTGTTGGCTTAGTGGGTCCTCACTGAGGTTTAGAGTTAGTTTCACCAAACAAATCCCTACACTACTGGCCCTTTCAGCATCAATCCATGGAGTGCAGACTAAAGTCTCACTCGAAGCAGTATGGGGGGTGTTGAACCAAGTTTCCACACACAAAGATGAGCGTGATGTCGCTTTATGCCATAAATATGTCTTCCCGTAGATTGATAAGCCTTTCGGGCTTATCGATATAACTCCCCTTGATCAACTTCTATACCTCCACAAACACTTACGACTGTCTTTCATGAACCCTGAATGAGTGAATCCACTACTTACATGCATCAAAGATTATGTATAACTCAGTAACTACTCAGATTAGCTTAAGTGTTCGATAGCTTCAACATACAACAAGGTAATCTTCACATAAACAGTTAGTAATAATTGCGTTCATATAAAATTATAAGGCGTGTAAAGTCATGCATCAATACATAATTATTTCATAAACCCATTATAACATAAGGTGCATTCATATAAATAGAAGTAAAGAGATAAACGCAAGCATTTCTGCAATAATCTTCTTTGTTAATACTTATTTCTTCTTACAGACTCAAGACTTCCCTACGCACTCAGATGTAAGGGTCCGTGCACTCAGCTGCGAACTCTACTCTAGACCTCCGTGCACTCAGTCGCAGAGCCTCTCTTCCTACTCTTCTTCGCTAATTATTTATACTTCTCTCATAGACCAAAACATTACTCCATGACCATGATGCCTTAGACTCTCTAAGACATGCCTATTTATACAATCCCATGGTCCACAGACCATGGGTAGATCTTCAAAAGCCGACTCTACTTACATAAAGGAAGGGTAAAACCCTTTTTTACAATTTAACTATCTACACACTTCCCGATCACAACTTGTAGACAATTTACATTTTATACACCAAAACTTGGGCTTTTGCCCTAAAATTGACCTTAGGGGATCGCATCCCAACAGCAACGTATGGCAAGTTGCCATGGAATGGTGAGGTTCCACATTATTTTACAAAATTATTTTATGCAGAATTATTTTTGGGTATGAGACCTGATTATATTGACCTTCCATCTAAATTGTATGGTACTAAGAGAGGTCAGACATATGAACATAAGAGTGCATTAAGGGATATTCAATTTCCTCGTCCTTTGCCACCTTTGGTACCTCAACCTCCACATCTGGTAACATTGCGGTCGAAGATGGATGCCACTTCTCAGATTGGTCGAAAAGCAAGGGATGCTATTATAAACAACCTATAGATTGCATTGACTAGAATTTATGTTGGTCTAAATCAACAAAGAGCACAATATGGTGCACGTGCTAATTTTGTTTATAAATCAAATGAGGAGATAGATAATATGAATATTGAAGAGGTTAAATGATATGAAAAAGGTTTTCATGATGGTTGGAAAGACCTAATTAATCATGAGGAAGAGGATATGGGATTGGTATATTTTAATGTTTAGGGTGGATAATTTAATGTAGTGTAATGTATGTGTTAATGGGTGATAACATGGAGCTAGGTTACACGTTTTGGCAAGAGAAGGCACATTTAAGTGGAATAAAAGAGGGCTCAATCAAGCCATTACTAAGCACTCGATTGAGGGTTAAAAACAAACCCTTGATCTAGCCTTTTTTTCTATTAAAATTACTACCCGTGGTGTGTGTGCGCCATTTTGCATAGACCATGGGAGAAATAATAGTTTGACTGAGTGTTTATGAGTGGCTCGACTAAGAGTGTTGGAGCTCGATCGAGCAATTGGAACATGGTGTGATCCAACAAACCTCATCGACAACCACACCAATGTCCCAGAGGATCAAACGAAGGTAGGTATTCTATCATTTTTGTCTTTTCTATTTTATTTTTTTGCAAAATTAAATAAATTAATTTGAAAAAAAAAATTACCATACAAAAACCATGAAAACCACAAAA
>APFE030992510.1:108860-143136 GCA_000404065.3 Pinus taeda | reverse complement strand
CTATTATTTCCTCAAACAGTTTGGAACTAATTTAACTGGACTTAACTTAGTAAACTGAGTTAACTAATTACAACTCAAATATAACTCAATCTTATCTCCTTAATTTAAGGGATAACTCTTGCATGACTTTAGAAAGACTTATAACTTGAATTTCTCCAATTAATTAAGTCAAAATAAATAAATTAATTATTTCCAAGTAGATATTATGACTAAATTCAATTTTAATTCACAATTTCATTCAAGGACAAATTAAATTGGAATATTCTTGTTGCCACATTTCAACAATGGTGTGGTTTAGCATTACATGTTGTTTTCTTCATTACTGCAGTAAAGTAGCTCTCTCTTAGAATATATTTTCTC
This sequence comes from Pinus taeda, assembly GCA_000404065.3. Lineage (NCBI taxonomy): Eukaryota > Viridiplantae > Streptophyta > Pinopsida > Pinales > Pinaceae > Pinus > Pinus taeda. The sequence continues at coordinate 142,776 of APFE030992510.1, read as the reverse complement.
TTCTTCCATCAAAGAATTAAGCTTCTTTTGACCCTATAGAATTCTGGCCTGGAACCCCTAGGGTCTCTTGCCAGATGAGAAGTGACAACAGGCAGGACCTTCACTTTTACTTGTGCATATAGAACTGTCACCTCCAAGTTTGTACGAACCCCGGGTTGATAAGTAAAGCTGATAGCCCTGGGAGTTGTAGCATTCTTGTTACAATACCTAGGCTCATTAATAAGTTCATGATAACATGTAAACACAATCTAGCTACATGGACGAGCTTATCAGGTCATCCAAGGGGGCACTTGGTCACCCACACCATCCTACACCAGAGCATATTTACATGGATTGTCCCCCACCTCCACCTCCACCTCATAACACTCATGTAGAGGCGAGTCACTATGTATAACCATATGGACCAATAGTTTAGATAATACTATATATATAAATATATATATATATAAATATAATATATATAATATATTATATATATATATATATATATATTCCTAAGATTTCAGCATTTTGTTCTCTTAAATTACACATATATGTTAATTGATTTGTAGACTAATTATAATTTTTCCTTGCCATTGTGTACACAAGCCCATATGTAGAGTGTTGTTGATGTCGTTGTTATGTAAACACATGTGGGATGTTGGGTTTAGATGCACTGATGATGCAGGTCCATCAGTGTAGGCCCCAATCATTAAGCCATAGGTAAGGGAGCACCAAACTTAGATTCTTTAGACCCCCATCCTATCCGATTTGCATTTGGACTCAACTGAGGTTAGTAGATTCATGTATATGTGATTAAAAATGTGGTTCAAAATTATTTATTTCCATATTGTTTATTTTGTACAAATAATCATCTAATTAGTTTGAATTTGAATGTGTTATATTGCAATACCAACTTATAGACACTTACTTTGCACGACATAACTCACATAGGAGTTCTGTTGGCATTTACAGTGGATAGTTTGTATGTTTTCAAGCTCATTTCATAAGGCACATTCACATGTGATACAAACTTTGTATATTTTCACACATTGACAGTTTATGGATGTTTATGTGATATTTGTAATTTGTACATAATTTCATGGATAGTTTATTGATACATTCTCTATTTCATTTTATGGATTTGTATTAATATTGTTTATGGATGTTCATTATTTTTTTAAGTTTGTCGATCTGTTAAAATTATTTCGCTAATTTAAAAGTTTTTCTATATACTATAACTTTTATAACAAAATATAACAATTTTGATTTCCAATTTCATAGACTAAGAAAATAAGTACAATCTTAAGTTATGCTGCAAGTCACTTTGATAATTAAAATTAAGTAAAATGTATCATGTATCAATTTAATATTAAACATGGAAAGAATTACTTTCATGCTTCATATTGGCTTGTAGAAAGTGTCTTTTAGTTCAATCAACATGTATGTTATTACAATTCAATTTTAAAAATAAATTATATGAATTATAAAGTCATCCATATTATATATATGTGTGTGTGTGTGTGTGTGTGTGATTTTTTTTTTTACTCACCCATATACCATTGGATGGACAATTTTTTTAGGTATTTCAATCAATTTCTTATCGCAAGGTTCAATTAAAAAACAAAAATAGGATTGAAATAAGTTTTATTCAATTTTAAAAGATGTCATGTAAACAAAAAATATGTTTTATTCAGTATTATTTCTTTTGAGATTATCTACAAGAACTTAGTCATAACACGATATAAGTCAAAGTTACTAAAATTTAATATATAGGTCAAAAAACAATATATGGAAACATTTCTATATATTTATGTACTGTTATCAACCTTCATAAATTTACAAGTAGTTATCTAAGTATTTCAATCAATTCCTTATGATTTAAATAAGTCTTATTCAATTTTAAAAATCTCAAATTTGATTGAAATAAGTTTTATTCAATTTTAAAAGATGTGGAAATGTAAAAGTTACAAATACAAGTTTTATTCAATTTTGTTTTGTTTGAGGTTATCTACCAAAGCTTAGTCATAATGCATGCCATCAATAATTTTTTTGTGCTTACACTGAAATTAATGCATAATGTTAAACTAATTACCTTGAAATTAATGTACACCATACATCTAGTTGCATCAAATAAAAAATCAACATCTTCACTAAAATCAATGCATCTAATGCAAGCAATCAAATAGGATGAGAAATCAACATCTACACTGAAATAAATGCATCTAATGCAAACAATCAAATATGATTAGAAATCAACATCTATGCTAAAATCAATGTATCTAATGCTACAAGCAATCAAATAGGATTAGAAATCAACATCTACACTAAAACCAATGCATCTAGTGCTAGCAATAAAATAGGATTATGGATAACCATCTACAATGAAATTAATTCATTGAAATTTATCATTCTAATGCAAGCTCAATAAAAAAAAGATTGGAAATTAACATCTTTAATGAAATTTGCATCTAATGCAAGCAATGAAATATAATTAGAAATAAATATCTATACATAAATAAATGAATCTAATGCAATAAATCAAATTGGATCATAAATCAACATTTGTACACTAAAATCAATGCATATAATGCAAGCAATTTTCTTCCCTTCCTCTCCCCCCTCCATATATATCGATAATCTCCCTCCATATCACCTTCTTTGTCTCTCTATATCACCCCCCTCAAGACACACACACTCTCTCTCTCTCTATCTCTCTTCATATATGTCTATCTCTCCCTCCCTCCCTCTATCTCTCTCATCTGCCCTCTCTCCCCCTTCCATATATATATCTATCTCCCTTTGTCTCCCCTTCTATCTCTCTTCCCTCCTACTCTCAACTCTCCCTCTCTCTCCATCTATAGAAATTTAATGTGTAGATTCAAAATTGCTCATGAAATTTACTAAATCACAAGACTTGAAGCTACTCTACTCATCCATGGAAGTACATTCATGACCGAGAACACAAATAATTAACATGCATCAATATTTCACAAACATACACAAATATTTATCTATGGAACAAAAACTGCTCAAAATCCCTTACTATTTGTATTGCATTAATCAAATAATAGAGAATAAATACAATTCTTGCTCAAGCTTGAGCACACCCTACACTAGTATAATATATCTCACTACATCACAGATTGAATCAAGGCAATACTTAGCCAATTTATCAGCCTACCAAGCTCCTATTTCCTTGCACTTTTCCCTTGGGAATTAGCCCCTATTAAATAGGGAAATTTCTCATTGATAATTGCACAATTGCTTTAGGCCCTTATTTGACTACATTCACCACTTGTACAACTTGAACTAGTTTACAATTAATAGTACATTGCACTTGAACTCCAATCTCAACTCAGTTACTCGAATTATTTGCGTGTATGAAATAATTTAGGCTGATTGATCAGTAAACCGGATGATTACTCAGTGTGAAAAAAGTTACACACCCTTGACTGAACCTCCACTAGTTCTACTAATAGTGAGAACTAGTTACATTGACAATAACTCAAACTAACTAAAATAGATTGCTACAAATTAGCAACCAATCATGTAAAACTAAACTCAAGTGTCTCTAACTTGAATTTACTGGGTTAACTGAGTGACAAGAGCCATGTCACCTCAGTTAACTACCTCCAAATATTTTACTAAAATTGAAATTGAAATTTATCCTAACTTAATCAAGGAAAAATTAAATTAGGATTTTCTTGCTGCATTTTCAACACTCGCTCTCAACAAGAAAGGGATTATTAACTCTACCCTGATCTAATACCTTTGGAATGTATTGAATGCAACACTTCTCTCTGTTGTTGTTTCCACTGCAACATCTGCAATTGAAAAACATCCAAAATTAAAAAAATAATCATTGAATCAATCTGCAACTCTCTATTGGGAAAATTGTGTTGTTGTTGTCTTTGCTACTGAGCCTCCTACTCTGTTGTCAACACTCCTATGCACTCCTCCGTATTTGAATGACATTAATCCTCCTTATACTAAATATTATGTACCCTTGTAGTAAGGGTAATGATCCATGAGACAAACACACCTCAATGGACCCTACCCAAATTCTTGCAACTCTTGAACTAAGGATATACATCACTCCACCTCACTCCTGGAGGTATAGTTGCATGTGCCTCTACCCACTTGGCTCGAAATTTCCCCATACTGGAGGTCTTTGCTTGAGTGGATATCTCCACTCTTTCTCCTCTCTACTTCTCCATTTGTGGTTGCTCCACAACTTCTTAAGGTTACTTTTGAGGTTGCATGTTGAGAGGTCTAACATGTTCCCTCTCAACCACCAAATGTTTGGCCTTTTCCTTGATCCTCAAGGCTTTGCATGCATATTCAGCATCAATTGCATATAGGTTCTTGACTCGAACCCCAATCTGCTTCACTTATGCCATGGTGATATGTCTTAGCAAATTATTCCCTTTGCTGAATATCACATCGTATTCATGGGCTTCCAACACAACTATAGAGACAATATTCTTCTTTAGACCTGGTACAAACATCACATGCTTGAGCCTGAGAGGGGAGCTAGACTCCCTTTGAAAGGTTACAGTATCGATCCTGATCACACTGTACTTTTCGTTGTCTCCAAACTCAATGTTTGTCTGGGGATCTTTCTCCTCCAAGTCACTACAAAATTCTTTGTTCCCTGTCATGTAGAACAAGGAACCACTATCAAGATATCACATTCTCCCCATCATTGTGCTCGCCATCCATGCGATGAGAGTGAAGTTAAGATTGAACTGTGAAGCCAAAGCTTCACCTGCTACTGATGCAGTAGGCTCCTTGCTTGCCTTTTTCTCTAGACATTTCATGGCATAATGCCTAATTCATGACTGTGAAAGCACTTGATTGTGGACATGTATTTATGCTTTCCTTCTTGGCTTGAATGAGCCTCACCTTGGGAATTCTTACCTTTGGCTTCTTTCTCTTGCCGAATAATGAAAATTCCTATTCCTCGTTTTTGGAAGAGGTCCCATCTGTAGTATTCCGCCTTATATCTTCTTGCACCAAATCGAACCAAAGATGTTCCCAATTTGGTAGCTTCTCCATTCCATTCACTAAATCATGGTAGTTGTGCCAGCTCTTGGGAAGGCCTGGAAGTGTTAGTCTTACCGTATTATCCTCTGTTACATTAGCACCAACTTGACCAAGTCCATCATGACATTGTTTGAACCAGATAAGATACTGTGGTATTGTGTCGTTCTTTTGCATCTTGATATTCTGAAGCTTGTCCTTGAGTGTCATCTTCCTGTGGTCCCTACTACTCTGGAACAAATATGTCAAGGCCTGCCACATTACATATTGAGTCTCTTTCATGTGGATATTTGAGACAATATGGTCTCGAACTCCCTCCAATATGATCCTCCTCCCCTTCGCTACACACTTCTTCCATTCTGCTAGATCTTAAGCCTGAAATGTTAGAGGCTTCGAGATATCATTATGTATGAATTCCTTCAGCCCATTATCTTCCAACACTACCTCCATCATGTCCTTCCAAGAAACATAATTCAAGCTACCCTGAAGGGAATACTCGAGTCTCAGCCCATAGAAAACCATCCTGCTAGCTCTGAAGAAATTATCCTGCAAATTTGATCCACTTGCAGAGACAACTTCGAATTCTCTTCTCTATTGTGATTCGTGCTCTAATACCATGTAGAAATTTCTACAAGTCTAGCTTTGATGCCATGTAGAAATTTAATGTGTAGATTCAAAACTGCTCATGAAATTTACTAAATCACAAGACTTGAAGCTACTCTACTCATCTGCGGAAGTAAATTCACGATCGAGAACACAAATCATTAACATGCATCAAGATTTAATACACACACAAATATTTATCTAGGGGAAAGCAAATGCTGAAAACCCCTTACTATCTGTATTGCATTAATTTAAGAATATAGAAGAAATATAATGCTTTCTCAAGCCTTAACACACCCTGCACTAGTATAATCTATCTCACTGCCTGACATACTGACTCAAGCCAATACTTGGCCAATTTCTCAAATTGTTAAGCTCATATTGCCTTGCATAATTCCCTTGGGAATTATACCCTTTTAAATAGGGAAATTTCTCATTGAGAATTTCACAATTCATTTAGGCCCCTCTTTGACTGCATGCACCACTTGTACAACTTGAACTAGTTTACAACTGATAGTACACTGCCCTTGAACTCCAATCTTAACTGGCCAACCGAATTCTCTGCATGCATGAGTTAATTTAGGTTGATTAATCATTTAACTAGATGATTACTTAGTGTGAAAAAAGTTACAAACCCTTGTCACCTTAGTGTGAAAAAAGTTACACACCCTTGATTGAACCTCCACTAATTCTACTAATAGTGAGAAATAGTTACATTGACAATAACTCAAATTAATTGAAACATATTGCTACAAATTAGAAACCAATCATGTAAAACTAAACTCAAGTGTCTCTAACTCAAATTTACTAGATTAACTGAGTGACAAGAGCCATGTCACATCAGTTAACTACCTCCAAGTATTTTACTGAAATTGAAATTCGAATTTCTCCTAAATTAATTAAAAATAAATAAATTAGGATTGTCTAAGTAAGAAACTTTGGGTTTCCAAGGTAATACTTGTATTTGTACAAAAATTGAAAATATAGTGAAATCGGGCAGACTCTTATTCAGGGAGTTTCCCCTCCCTTTGTACTGTTGCAATTGTGTTGTATATGTATAATTGTTGTGGATAATGAATATGTATGGGTGTTCATTAGTATAAAGGCTAAAATAAATACTTGGTAAAGAAAAATAAACTAAGTATCGAATGTTAAGGTGTAGTCCATGAACATAAGTATTGGTGAAAAGAAAGTGTTTGATGGTGCCGCACCTCGCTATAAGTGGTTGAAAGACTACCTCAGGTGTAGATGCGTGACAGGTGGTATCAGAGCAGGGTTGCTCGTGTTGAAGTATTGAAGCTGATTCAGGGTTGAAGAAGCGTGACAAAGTGACAATGGAAATAGGGTACTTGCAGGTGAAGGAAGTTGGTTTCACATACAAGTGAGACAAGAGCTGGTTTGGTTTTGCAGGGAACTTGGTGAAGCTGGTGGATGGTCTATACTAGATCATAAATAAGGAAGTTGTTACCAGACATGGCAGGTGAATCTCATGTTATATCAGGTGAGTCTAGCCATAATGCAACCGAGGATTTCATAGAAAGGATATTGGAAAGAATGGAGGAATTGGAGTCTTACTGGACTGTGAAGATGGTCGTGGTCATGAAATATCAAGAAGCCAATGTGAAGATGAGGGAAGAACTCGATGAACTCCGGACTCAGCATGAGTACACTAATCTTAAGTTTACACAACTTGAAGATGAAGTCAAGTGGATTGGAGAAGCAAAGGACCGAGGTTTCGCAGAAATCTTGAACTTGCAGAAATCTCTTGATGAAGAAAATGGTGAGATAATGGTGTTGAAGAAGGCCGTGAGACATAACTCAGGTGGAGGAGTGTCTCATGTGAATATCAAGGAACCAGAATCTTATGATGATACAAGAAGTGCAAATACTCTTGGTAACTTTCTCTGGGATATGGAGCAATACTTGGAATTCTTGGGTCTATCTGATGATGAGACAAAGGTGAAAGTGGTTGCTCAATTCTTGACAAAGGATGCTAAGATGTGGTGGCGAAGGAGGATGGATTAGATTTCCAATGGCAATGCTGATGACATAACTACGTGGGATGACATGAAGAAGGCTTTACAGACCCACTTCAGTCCTCAAGATGAAACATGGGAAGCAAGGATGAATATTAAGTTTATTAAGCAGACAGGGAACCTACAGACATATCAGTGGGCATTTGCAAGTGCAGTTCTGGAACTTCCTAACATGGCGGAGAGGGATAAGGTGTTCAACTTCATTATTGGATTAAAACCTTGGGCACATAATGAAGTGAAGAGGCAGAAGATTAAGACACTTGAGGAAGATTTTGCTGTTGTGGATCGACTGGTGGAGAATTATGACGAAACTTCTGATGAGAAAAAGAAGAAGTTCAATAAGCTGAAAGAGAAGAAGAAGGGTGATTCTTTGAAATCAGATGAGAAGACGAAGACGAAGAAAGACTTGAAGTGTTGGATATGTGTTGAACCACATACGGTGAAGAATTTTCCTTCAAGACCGAAAGTGGCCACTATTGCACAGTCTAATATGAAGAAAGAAGAAGCTTTTGTGGGGATGATGCAGATTCTTGGAGCTGCGGCTACTACGGAAGTGGTATCTCAGAGAGATCCTAAGAGGAATAGTTTGGAGTATGTTCGGATGAAGATTGGGGGTGCTGATGTGCTCACTATGGTGGATATTTGGCCTACTCACAACTTCATGAGTGAAGATGTTGTGAGAATGATTGGGATGAAATTTGTACCGGTGAAGGCACAAATGAAGACAGTGAATTCTCCTCCTAATTCTGTACTTGGTGTAGCTGAAAGAGTGGACACAACACTAGGTGAGTGGACCGGGAAAGTCGACTTCACTATAGAGCAGATTGATGACTATGAAGCTGTGATGGGGATGGAATTCTTGAAACAATATGATGCTATGATTGTTCCACTTTTGAAGAAGCTGTACATTTACAATGGAAGGGAAGATGTACCCATTGTTGTAATAACCATTGGAGTAACAAGGCCTGATTGTAAACTAGCAGTGATGCAGATGAAGGATGAGAAGCACATGGATGATATGTTTAAGAAATTGTCTACTATTGAGGCAAAGCTTACCAAACAGTCATTGGTTATCAAGACACTATCTGATAGTATCTTGGATTTGTTAAGAAGGCTAGAGGAGATTGAGGATGATGATGACGGGGATGTTTATGTGAGACCGAATGTCCATGAGGAGGATTGGTTTGCATATCTGCAGAGGATGGAGATAGAGGATCTTGACAGATGGATTGAGCTTATTAGTGAGGGTAAGCCTTTAGGCTCTACTTCCTCCACATCTTCTTAGATGACATAGAAGATGGGGCTCATTGTTAACTACTCATGGCAGTGAGTCCTTAAAATAGGTTGAGAAGGTATGAAAAATGGTGCAGGAATGGTTTGGCATTAGCATCATGACATGTTGCAGATGGGATGGTGTTTCCATGGACCTGAGCATGGAAGAGATTCTTGGTGAGTCCAGGATGTGGCAAATTCTGAGAAAAGACTGGTGAAGGCATAAGGATGTGCATTCTTATGGTTTGAGCGCGACAGTTGGATTGAACACCCATCTAGTTCGAATCATGAGTTCCGGAAGTGTGCAGAGAGATGTTGGCATTATGTTGGAGTATCTGGTGATAGTTCACAGGATGGAAGGACACATGGTGGAGACAGTTGTTTTATATATGGAGTGATTGATATCATGGACCAAGGATGAGACAGTTATTTTGATGAGATGATGATCTTGGTGGTAGGATGGTTACCAGGATGGCATATTGTCGAGGACAACAATGACTTCAGGTGGAGGAGGATGTAAGGACATGCATTCTGTGCGACGGGCAGGATGCACATCACTATGCGAAGTTGGCGAGTTGTGGCTAAGATGACGAGCATGAAAAGGTAAAATGTGCATGAGGAGATGTTTGGCTGTGAGTTTATATGGTGGGGATGAGCTAGGCAAGTCGCCCGCGGGCCGACCAAACATGGAGAAGTGTTGGCCGAGGATGAGGGGGCAGTCCCACGAGTTGGGCAGGCTAACCCAACTCACAAGTGAGCTAGCACGAGTTTGGGAGGTCAGCTGCACGAAGAATGGAAGGTCGGCCAGGTGGCACGACTGCACCAACCAACCATATACATAGGCGTATGGAAGGTGGAGCTAAGACATCAATGAAAATCATCCAACAATCATCATATGAGCTCGAGCATCTTAGGAGAAGGTGCGAGATGCACGTCGAAGTGTTAAGGAGCTGGCGTGTAGGCACAGGAACCACAGGTTGAATGTGCCCACCCACCGGGTAGACCTACACAGAGGTCGCACGAGTTTTGGTGAACGGGTGAGTCGCGTGGTGCATCACACGAAGGCGTCCACTTGACGGTCAAACAAGTTCAGTAGGCAGGCCACACGAAGGCACGCCTGCCAGGTGAACGAGTTGGAGTTGGTTGCACAAAAGGCACCCGCGTTGGTGACATGGGTGGAGGGCCGCACGAAGGCATGCCTACCCGTTGGTTAAACGGTGAACTCAGGTTGAGGGTGCATGAAGGCACCCACCCAATGGTGAACTTGGGTGGAGGGTGCATGAAGGCGACCGCTCGACGGTGAACTCAGGTGGAGGGTGCACGAAGGCACCCACCCGACAGTGAACTTGGGTGGAGGGCTGCATGAAGGCGCCCGCCCGACAGTGAAACGAACTCGGGTGAAGGGTGAAATGAAGGCGCCTGCCCACGATGAACGGTTCATGTGAGGCTGCACAAAGGTGCTGCGCGACGGTTGCACAAGTGGAAATTTGGCTAAGTGTGGATTGTGGAGGTGGCCATCGTGCAAGGTGTGCACAAGGTGGGAAACTCATTGGCAAGACACGAAGTCTAAAATTTGTCTAAGTAAGAAACTTGGGGTTTCCAAGGTAATACTTGTATTTGTATGAAAATTGAAAATATAGTGAAATAGGGTAGACTCTTATTCAGGGAGTTTCCCCTCCCTTTATACTGTTGCAATTGTGTTGTATATGTATAATTGTTATGGATAATGAATGTGTATGGGTGTTCATTAGTATAAAGGCTAAAATAAATACTTGGTAAAGAAAAATAAATTAAGTATCGAATGTTAAGGTGTAGTCCATGAACATAAGTATTGGTGAAAAGAAAGTGTTCGGCGGTGCCACACCTTGCTATAAGTGGTTGAAAGACTACCACAGGTGTAGGGGCGTGACAAGGTAGGTGGTTACCCTAACCATCCTAGGACCTTACAGGAGATCCTTCACATTGGTTAATTGTGCGGAATACAACTCAATAGATGGAGGAGGGGTCAAATCATCGTTGATAGGAATCCAAATCAAACATTATCAGAAAATTTCCCAACAATACTGCAATTTAGAAACTTCTGCATGGTGTATGCACATAATAATATGAGAAGGCCAAGAGTGGGATTTTTCACATGGGTCTTGTAATATAATAAGTTTGTAAAGGTCATATGATACATGAAAAGTGTGTTAGACCTTCATACAAGAAAATTTAATAAATTCTAAGGTGCAAACATTTATGCACCATCATGAAAATGAGGGGGGCATATGGTCCTAACACTAACTCTCTTAAACCATTGTACAATTTTACCCAAGAAGAAAATCATAATAGTAAACATTCCATTGCGATGAATACACATAAAAGTATATGGAAGGAAAAGTCATGAGAACCTGCACACTTGGACACGGAAGCCCAAAAAATGCGTGTTTTAAATAAAATTTGATTAAAAAAGAAGGCACTGATTTCTATACATTCAATTTCTAATTAGTTGTGGTAAAAGTGTTGTTACAAGGGAAAAATTACATGATCCAACCATATCTATAACATTCAAATGGATCCAAATAATTTAAAATATTATTAATATTTTTTGTGTTCAAGTTTCTGAGATCCATAATGAATTAAGAAAAGTCTTTCGTTAAAAATCACATAAAAGAAACGCATTTCAAACTAACCATTGTGGTTCATCTTCATAATAAGATGAAGAAATAGATCTAGGTAGAAGGTTAAATAGGAATACATGCCATCCTAACGGCTAGAAGAAAACGGTTATGTTTGACTAGGGTAGGAAAAGGAAAATAATTTAAATTCTTTAATTAATAATAAATAAATTATAATTATATATATATAATATATATATATATTATATAATATATATATATTAATATATATGATATTATATATAGAATATATATACATATATATATATATATATATATATTATATCTTATTAATTATTTATTTAAGAAATAAATATTTAAATAATTATTTTAAACAATATAAAATATTTCCTAGTTCAAATATAGCTGTTTAGTCTATAATATATATATATATATATATAATATTCTAATATATATAATTTAAGTTATTTCCCTTTTCTTACAGTAGTCAAACAAAGCTGTTTTCTTCTAGCTGTTAGTATGGTCTGTCTTCCTATTTAACCTTCTACTTGGATTTGTTTCTTCATCTTGTCCTGAAAGTGAACAACACTGGTTAGTTTGAAACACGTCCGCCAAAAATTTCTCTTATGTGATTTCTACCGAAAGACTTTGCTTAATAAATTATCAATACTTTCAATTGAAATGAATTTTTGGTAAAATTCAAATTTTTGTTTAAAAAAGTGGAAATTTATAGTAAAAACTACTGCGTAGAAAACAAGATTTAATAGCAACCAATTTGAGAGGTAAACTTGGGATCACAAGTGGGAGATAGTTATTTAGCGCTCAACCAACATAGATTTGCAATAGAAAGTCGAGCTTCCCTAGATATATGGAAGAAGAGAAAGGAGATTGTAGTTTCTAGCTTGAAAAACCACCTTCCTCGCATTAAATTGTTTAATGCAATGAATTATTCTTCCAACTTTTTAATGAAATATTTTATGTGTTGGTGATATTCTTGGACAAGTGCTCTCTCTTGAGTCAACCATGTCAAGTTAACTTGAAAGTGGAGTCATCTATGTGAACTAGGAATTGGGAATGAAAATTCAAACGACGAAAGCTAGGTCTAGTTGTCTGACCTTAATAAGGGTCTGATCAAAGAATTGGGAATGACAAACAAAGCAAATAAAGCTAGGTTTGGTTTTCTAACCTCAATAGGGCCTAGATCAAATTAGCTTTCTCAATATATCTTAATCTTAATTATATTCCCATGCAGAGGAATGAGACTCGACAGCCTTCTATTTAGTTTATGTAATTAATCCCAATATCTTAGGTCGAGGTTGAGTATCCCTGTATCTCAATCTTATGATTTAAACTCACACATTTGATAGGAACCTGGATCTTTAACATGAATCTAGAAAATAAAAATAGAATAGAAGAAACAGGGGTTAGAATAGATCCAAAATTTTCACATTTTTTTTAATTGAAAAAATTTACATCAATTTTTTTGCATATCATATCGAATTCTAAATTGTTTAACTATGATTCTAATTTTGACTAGAAAATCAAATTCTAAATTGTTTAACTATGATTCTAAATTTGGCTAGAAGGCCAAATTCTCTTGGGATTATACCACTCATATTGTTTGTTAATTTATATTTGTAAAAATTCCACCTATAAGTGAGGAGGCTTAGGGTTCCAAAGGGGATTGACCCTATACTCCCAAGCCTAAGGAAACTGCCCATAACCGCATTAGGGGGGTTAATGAAGTTTCGAACCTGGGTGGGGCCCCAATATTAATTAGCAGACACTTTCCAATGTGGTAACAATGTAGGGCCTAATATTGATTAGCAAGAGATTTCCACTATGACAAGTCCATTATTTAACATAAACCAATGGGTTAAACCACTCAATTTTTTTTTTAAAGAAACCACTCCAAAAATGATTGGAAAATAAAAATGGAATCCTAAACTCCAAAGGGACACCTATCCTTCTAGGCTTACTATAAATCTCCAAAAGGAAGTGTAGTTACCCATACAAATTGGAATACTTATGCTAACAACATTATAACGTAACGAAGGATGTTCCAATTGGACCATATGATTGGATTGTGCAGGGATTGGACACACAAATTTTTGTAGTCCATACATGGTCATTAACAATGAGAATAGAGAAAGTTTCCTAGCATCTCTTATCCATTCAAAAACAAAACCATGAGGAAGATGTTCAACGAAAGTTAATCCATCCGCTTGCACAAACATGTATTTATAATCTTCGGTATGGTTAAAATGATATTAATTAATAGGCATTGATACAACCATGATCACAGAGCACATAAACACTGTTACAAGAACAATACTTGTAATTCATTTCCCACTCTTTGATTTCAACTCTTTTGAAAGCCAAATGTTGTGAGTTTTGTTATGTCGTATGTATGTACCTATATTTATAGTTACAATAGTTGTTGTCATATAAATTACTGCGTGTCAACAAAAATGAAGGATATAAAGTGATTTGAGTTGGGAAATTGTAACACAATGAAAAAAATTCCTAGTTTAACTAGGCCACAATTTCCCTTAGAAAAAAATGGAAATTCCAGTAATATTTTGAGAAAACTCAGCAGGCATGTTTTGGAAACCCCGATTATAGCTATCAAGCTTCAGGATTTAGGGTGCCCATGCATTCTTGATAGTTTTGAATCCTTTTTCGATAAGATTCAAAAACTCATAGTATGGGATTTCTTTAAAAGTTTGATGTCGAATTCTAGCCACAATTTTGCAGTTTAGGCAAATTTTTGGCCTTAGTAGACAATGATGAAAAATTTTCAAAAATGATCATCTATTGATTTGATTTAATGGTTGCAACCTCGTCAAATAGTGGTGGAAAATCTTCCATAATTTAATTGCAATTTTGTGCCATTCATATAAATTCAAATCTTCGTACTTGAAAAATGGGTCTCTTGACTTGACTTGGAAAATAAAGTTTGAAACACAAAATATGAAAAAAAACATGATCAATAAAGAGAAACAAATTATAATCATGCAATTGCTAAAACAATTATCAAGAGAAGTGGGATAATTTCCATTAAAAAGTTCTTAAATAACGATAGTTTTTCCAAGCATAGTTACCAAATTCATTGAATTGGTAAAAATAACTCATTAATTTGTTAATGCTTTCAATTCAAGTGAATTATTGATCAAATTCAATTCATCTTTTTAAAAATTCTCAAAATTTGCGGTACGAATCAGTGTGAGAAGAAGGTCTGGGATCATCGATAGGAGATAGTTATTTAGTACTCAACCAACAAAGAGTTATGAAATAAATCCCAATTCCTCTACATAGATAGAAAAAGAGAAAGAATATTGTTGTTTATGTTAAACACATAATTGGAAAATGAATTATACTCATTATTCACAAAGAATTTTGTACGTCGTTCACATAAATACATAATGAAACCGTTGGATTCAGTTTTCAAGTTTCTTGAACTCCAATAACTAATCTCCATAACACATTCTAACCCAAACTATAATCCTGGGGATTAGGTGTCTAACATTCCCCCCTTAATCCGAAGGGATGTATCAAACGCCAAGAATGAGAGATAAAAATGAAAAAATGCATCTCAACCAAGAGCTAAATGTCTCTCAGAAATGGATTTCAAATATGACCACAAACCAAGGATGGTGGTTTTTAAGAGAAAACCAAAAAAAATACCAAAATATGGGAGAGCTCAAAGGTCTCAACCAGTGATAGTTCAAAGATGACGACCAACTCTAGAACTGTCATAGAAATTCCTCAAACAAACAAACTTTGGAACTATTAAAGTAACTCCTAGAACAATTCCTATTCTGGCATCTTCTGCTAGTGAATGTGCTCCTTCACAAATCTTAGCATGCCAACATGATTAGGTGATCAAATTTATGCTCAAAAATGAAAGTTACCATAACTTGTTGCAACTAGTGCTAAATGAAAGTGTGAGTTATTTTGAATCCAATGATGTTCATTTCACCTCAATCCGACACTGAGACCTCAAATTATAACCTGCTGACCGTTTTCCCAAACCGGAAAAAAATGGCAAAATTTGGGTTTTGACTGTGTTTTTTTGGTTTTTGAGGACTAGTGTAGGCTGAAACTTGGTCTCTCCCCTTTGATCAAAAATCTGCAAGTTTCTAGTTGGTTGATATTGGTTTTTAGGTGTACCAATAGCAAGAAGCCATGTGGGCCAAGGGAGACAACCACATGGCCTCCCCACACTGGTAATTTTTTTTATATGGGTTGAACAGTGACCCCATGAGAGTCGAACTAGTGACCTCCCACTAAGAAACCACAGGCCTAACCATTACACCACACTTTGTTCCTTGAAATTTATAGTACAAAACTTATATTTAAGTTTTAAATATAGCGCATATGGGGGAGGGGGCCAGGGATAAGCCCTAGTCCATGGCCACCTCTCGCCCACATGACCACAGGTAGCTGATAAGGATCCAGGAGAGAAGGTGCCAAGGATTGGGGACCATACCCAGGGCATATGCGACCGATGTGAACTGGTGTGACCTGGCGAGAAGGGTGGGCGGTTAGCCTAGCCCTTGGCCTTATGGCGCCATATGGCCACAAATTTTCGTCCCAAGGAATTAGAGGAAAATTTAATGGCCTAATAAATTGCACCCACAGAGGGTGAATCTGTCACTCAGTTAGCGATTTCCAGGGCAGAATTGTAGTATTGTTAGCTAGAAGGGTGAAATTGTAGGATGTTTAATAGTCAAGTTCATGAATGAGCTTGTAGCTCATAACATTTTGAGTTTTTCACCAATTTGAGCTTAGAAAGAGGCTACGTGGGGGTTTTTTGATGCCCTGAATCCATTGGATACATCCTTTTTATGTTTTGACAACATCTAGATGGCCTTTTTTTAGGTTTAAGGTTAATGTATGTATGGATCAAACAAGGATTGCTAGCATATCTTAAGGGTATTGAGCATGAAGAAGACCTTGTAGGGGTTTCTTCACCTTCAGAATTCATTTGCAGTAGTTGATACTTGCAAGGTTCAACTCTTAGACATTTTTCTCTCTATTTCAAGATGAGTGAAGCTTGGATTATGTCCTTCTTTTTTCATGTATGCTCTTTTTCAGATGAGGTATAGGGTCTTTGCAGAAGACTCCTTGTAGTTTACATGGTGATTGTAGGTTTTCATGTTGTTTTTATGTGAGAGTTCTCTGCAGGATAACATTTACTTAAAAGGGAAATGGCCACATGGTCATCAACATACTTTATGTACTTCAATTTTACACTGAAATATGAGAGGTCTAGTCATGTTGATAGACCCGAAGATGTGGCCCAAGAGGGATGAACTCTGTCGTCAAACCTTGTGTTGCTCTTCTCTATGCTTACTTGAATTATATGTGTTATGTTCATTATGATTAACTTTCACATGAGAAATAATTCATGCCTAAAGGGACACTAAACAAACATGTTTCTTATGAAGACCCATTTTCATGCTTGCAAAGTGTTAACATGGTCCTGTTGTAGCAGCTACAACCACCCTCCAAAATTTTGCCTTAGCTTTGTTTTAAAGCCTCCCTACCACCATCCTTAGCAGCATGTCTTGCACTAGCAAGTACATAGGCTTCAACTGAGTTTCATTGGCTTGCCAGCCTATGCATACCAACTTGTTTATTTCCCATCATAGGCTTCCATTCCGGACTTAGGTAATTTTTTGATTGAGATGTTTATTTAGGAAATTATGCAATTCTGGAGGGGAACTAGCCTTCCCTCTAGAAATTGCGTAGTCATGTTGGCCTACCTATTGAGCTCCAAAATTTCACAATCTAGCCACGTATCCCTCCCTTAGAAAATTGCACAATCCAACCTAACACTGGGTTTCAGCCCAAAAATTGTGCAATTATGGGAGCTAGTGCTCTACTGAACCAGAAAATTGTGCAATGCCTGAGGGACAACCAACCCTGTTTAGCCCATAAACTATGCAAACCCCTTTCCCAGACTTGCAAACTGTTTCATGTGCCTTCCGGTTGACCGACTCCCTCCAGGACTTAGTAATATTGATTTGCATTCATGGGCTACTTGGACCGAAATAGAAAAAAAGCAACATGAAAAGAACATCCCTAAATTTTATGGATCTATTTTTAACAGTTGTAGGTTACATGCAAAGATCATTTTAGAAACTTCCCTACAAGTTTCGCTTTTTCCCAGATTTGTGGCATGCACATCATAAGCCTCAAACTTAATTATTCGACACTATAGAGCTCATTCCTCACATCGATCTTGGAGCTTTGACATCCCACAACACATCTAGGAGTCTTCGACACATTCAACTCAAATATTTTCGTTTCAGTCTGCTTTTCATGTGATTTTCTATTTTTCTGTCGCTTTTTGTATTTCACTTTTTATGAATGTTTTTTGCTTGGTTTTATTGAATGCATGTTGTCATTTTAATGTATATTAACTTGTAGAAGCATTGTTTCAATTTTTATTTTCATCTCATTGTTGTCACATGCATGACATTGTTTTGCACTTGCAGTCGTCGTTACGGTGACTCGTTTCACACACATGCATGTGTTCCCATTTTCTAAATCTTGCATTCATTGTTTGCATGCATGATCATTCACTCATTCTTACACTCAGTCTCGTCATGCATCCAAACCTTCCCATGTTTTCAACCGCCCGTCAGCGAGTCTGGGCTGCCTGGGGTCGGACCTTGTGTTGCCCGAAAAAAAAATGTGCCCTTTTGGAAGTGAAGGATCTACCTTCCCTCTAGAAATTGTGTAAAACTAGCCAACACTAAGCTCTAGGCTTGCATTGTGAAATTCTCAGAGGCAGTGCCCTGCTGACCCAAAAAATTATGCAATGCAGTCTTTGGGCATGCATGCCCTTGTTGACTAAAAATGTGCATTGCGCAGTTTCAACCCTTAGCGGGTAGGTTGGACTGTGTATTGAATAGTTCTAGTAGTTAACCAACCTCTTGACAGCTTGGATTATGTTGTGCACAGTTTTGGTAGTCAGTCTCACAACCCCTAGTGAAAATTGTGCAATCTTTACTGCCAGTCACCCAAGTGTTTTGCTTGTCAGTCCTCAGATTTGTTTTGACTTTCAACTGACAGATTACTTTCCATGAGTGTTTCTATGTCTCCAGGTATAGCAAGTGTTCATTTGTCTCTTAGTAATACAAGTACAATAGCCTCCAAGAGAGCAAGATCAAAGGACACCGTTGGAAGTGCAACTGGAGATGCAGTTGAACAAGTGTCTATGAGCTTGCCCGTTTACGAAGACACCAAGATGGTCATAGACAAAAACATCAAGATGAAATGGTAGGAAATCAATGATACATTCTCAGACACATTTGAGGAAGATCTAGAAGACTGCAGAGTCTATGTCAATGTCCACAAATCTGGCTTGTACCAGATTTCATGCAGGTATCCCGCGTTTCCATGCGTGGACATGCTACATTGGATTTTCTCGCACGCTAATCCTGAGACGATGATGTTGAGCAGTGTCAGAAAGATAGAGCTTTCTACCTTCAGGGAAAAGGACTATTAGGAAATGTATCACTTGCCACAACTGGTGATCACAATCGAGAAACCCTTCTGCACACGCAGCAACACAAACTCGATAGATATATTGAAGAGTTGCATGAAAGAGCCAGCCAAGTTGAGGACAACACCCAATATTGTTTACAAGATGAAGATACTATGGAAGGCATATCAGTGCTTGGTCCTCTTTGCATGCCACTTATATGGCCAAGAGAGCACAAAGACCTTCCCGCAGAGCTGGGTGATTGTGTTGGACCAACTGGCCAGCGAAGGAAGGCAATGCAATTGGTCTGACATGTTGGCTCTCAGGTTGGAGGAAAAGTAACAGTAGCTCGACATCCACCCAAAGGTTAGAAAGTAGAGATATACATGTCTGCTTACATTCTAGATGAAATCTGTGTCCGTCAGTAGTTCCCAGGCTTGAAGTGGGCATGGACACCTTTGGAAACCTCTGTGCACACTTATTGTAGATTATTCTTTGAATTCATCTTCTGCAGAGTCATCACACAATTGTCAGACCACTTTGTCACCCTAGTGTACAAAATGATATTTGAGCAGGATCCACCTTGCATGTCACAGGCAACAATGGAGGCATTGATTGACATAGTATATTGGTATGCTTCATCCCTTGTCACCTTCATACAGATGTACAGTGCAGAGAAGCCTCCACATGTTTTACTGAAGTCTTCCATGGACAAGCTTGTCATGCAAGAAGTGTCATATCACATCTCGATAGGGTTGTTAGCTAGACTACACAAGAAGAAGAAGGCACCTTGGCCCACTCTTCCTTTGCGGATCGGGTCGTACGAGATATAGAATCTCAAGCATTTTGATGCTAATATGGAAGAGTTCAAAATATTCACTTTCGGCACCAGAAGTTTCAATCTGTACAACCTACATTTCTTTGTAAAGGATCATTGTGCGAGAGTGCAATTTCCTTGGATCCACGGGGCATGTCATTAGCCTAAGGAAGACCCATGGAGGTAATGTTACAACTTCTCCAGGCTCAATAACCAGTCGAAATAACTCTGGAATGGTTAGAAAAGTGACGTGACGTAACATCTTAGAGAGTGCCATCATCAACAACATCAGAGGGTAACAAACATGCACATGACCAAGGCAAGAGAAATGTTTTCGACAACACAGAGGTAGAAAAAAGCTACAAGTTCAAAGCATATCCACTTGTGATGAAAGAAACTTTGGGGATTGAGGCTAAGAGGTGACAATGCGACAAGAGGAACACACAAAGGCAAATAGATAAATGGAGGATGGAGGAAATACAAAAGGAGTTGCAAGAGTTGAAGCAAAAAATCAAGGAAGAACAGAAGTTGCATAGAAGAGAGAAGGAAGCGAAGTAGGGACAGACATATTAGGAGGTGCAACATGCACAGATTGACGAAAATACACCCATACAGGTGATAGACTCATTCGAGAAACTAGCACATAGCAGACAGGGTGAACAGTTGTAGGATCAGGGCTTGGCTCAAGAGATTGAATAGATGCTAGAGGAGATGGATACGGACATGGTGCAACTAGAGTTAGATTAGGATAGAGACCTCATGCCTCATAACCAAGAGATCACCCTACCAACTTCACCAGATTCAGAAGAAGAGAAAGTCCCAAGCAATCAAGGAGACATAGAGATCCTTGAAGACAATCTGGAAGCGGAGATGCACAACATATCTTTCGACAAGTTGCAACACAGAGTTGCGCAGTCGCGGAGAGTTCCTACTCCAGATACCCACACATCTCTTACATAGTTTAAAGAACGAGTGATCGTATATGATGTCCACAAGCATCCAATAGCATTGGCTGATGATACTATAGCATATGCCAAGGCCACCAGCTTGAGTGTTCGATTCTTGATAGCAGAGAATGAGTGCATGACCAAGGAGTTACAAGCGACCAAGCAGGGAGGATAACATGTTACATCATCCGCGAGAGCATAGTTGAAGAGAGAAATACTGGATGAAGTATCGTCTCTCGATATAGTCATGTGAATGTTGTATTCCAGATTCGGCACTGTGCATAAGGCAATTGTCCATCTCAATGGTTAGAAGCAGCGTTGTGTTAGGAGAGAACACATCTTGTCAAATCTGCACACTGTTGTTGACTGCATGCAGACATGGACAATGAGGTACAAAGGAACTCCATTTCACTTGCCAAATATGATGAAACCCAAGGTGGTAGAGTTGAAGGAATGCATTTGAAGTCAGATCTAGAACTATGAGGAACTCCCGCAGCTCATCACTAGTTTTTTGGCTTCACATGCACAAGTGTTAAGAAGCATGGATGTCATTGTGCACGTGCACGTGATCCAATCTATTGACACACTCACCAAGGAGTAATCAAAGAAGCAAGTCTAAACGGAGCTGTACATGTACTTTGATGAGTTGATGCATGTAGCCACTAGTGCAGAATTAGAGATCAACGCAAACACTATGCATTAATATGTTGTTGTTTTAGCTGCACTTAAGACTATGATGTGCACATTATTAGACGAGTTTGATAGATGTGCTAGATTAGTGTACCTAGATGCAACAGAGGCAAGAGTTCGCTTTCAGTAGGACATCACCATTGAACACATGGGAACCATCACGGACTACCAAGCTTGGCATCAGTTCGCAACTGTCAATCATCATGAACATGTCGAAGAGTTGGTCTTCCTACAATTGTCTGAGTCTAAGTAGTGTCTTGCATGGCTTGCTCAAGCCTATTTTATCTCACATAGGTACATGTGCAAATTGTAATGTAACATCTTGTAAAATTGAAAGAACAAGTGTCGATGGTCAAATGTAACAGTCATGTAGTAATTGAAGATTCATAAGGGTAGGTGAAGAGTCACAAAGGGGAACGTCAAGGGTCACCCCACCCTTTGCTATTTATAGAACCTCATAACTCATTATAGAGGCTTTTGGGAGCCAAGATTCCTATAGGTGTATCTTAGAGAAAGCTTGGAGTGTATTGTAATGAGCTTTGGCTTCTCCATAGTGCAGAGCTAGTACATCTCTTTGGAGGAGTAGGCAGTAGTGATTGTAATGTTTGGCTATTCGAACTAGTGGTTTGTCATGGTTGTATTGTATGATTGGAACTTTCACTCTTAATATAACAGAGCCAACACGTTTCATGGATATGTTATTATTGTATTTCAATTATCTTGGTTACTCTAATGAAATATGTAGTTGTTTTCTTACACATGTATTTATGGACTCTTTCTATATATGTATGTATGAATCTTATTGAGATGTGTTCTTGGTTTAACCATCACTTTGGATCGTTGGCTCACCTGCCTTCCAGCTTGTGATGTATCTTTGCTCATGTGTTCCCTTCCAAGCTATGTGTTTCCGCAGGTTTCCAAGGGGTGCACTCATTCGACTTTCCGTATGTTAGAACCCTTCATGCACCTCCCTTGGCTTGTTGCGCTGATCACACCCTTGCTACCAACAAGGACATCCTACTTGCCTCTGCGCACAACCGCGGTCAAGTCGATACCGTACGAACCACTACTGGGACTCCTACACAAAATGGTCTGAGGTCTAGTTAAGACTTCTGACCGGGGAGATCCCCTGACATGTTGGCGGGTCCATCACCGTCAACAAGTCCTAATAGTTTTTGTTTCATTTGATTTTGGAAAGAGAGGAAGAAGTCACTTATTCCACTTTTAGATCACAAAAACATGCAATAATGCTCATGGAGTATAATTCTTATGCAACATAAATCAAGGCAACTCTGAATTTGATTTATGAACTCAAACTCTAGGCTATAGCAATACAACTATGATTATCTCTAACTCAGGCTCGTTTGATAAATCTTTGAATCTGTAATAGATCAAAACTTCCATCAATTCCCCCCTTTTCATACACATGGTGATAATATGAAGTACTCTTCACTACAAGACTAGTCAATACTCTCAAACATATCTTGAGGTGTGACTTGTAAATATTCTTGGCAGTTTTAGACCAATCCCAAGAAGTAATCCATCAAAAAATAATTTTTTCTCTTGCAGTAGTCTTATGCTTGAAAAATTTGTTTGAATGACGATTCTTCTTTCACAAGGATGAAGATCATAACAATTATCTTTCTCATGTCCAACTCAATCATAATTGTTGGCATATGACAATTTCCTGTTGGACAACATCATTGAGAAATCCAACACTACCAAACTGTATAGGCTTGGAAAAATCAAGAACATGAAAAAATACATCTTTATAATATCCAACACTTTTGTTGTACACAATTTCTTCCCAATGTCTTGTAAGAGTTATGGGAAGTGCAGGTTGAATTTTCACATCTATATCCAAATGACCCTTACATACCTTTGCCTTGTTGGATCATTGAACATGACTTTCAACTGCATCCAAAACTTCTCCATTATCATTTTCTAACTGCTGATCAATCTATGCGTCATGCTCAAGCTGGTTGTTTTGTACAAAAATAAGCTTTGAATTACAACTCATCTTTAATTCTCGTAATTCATCCTTTTGCAATTATGACTCTAGCTCCAAAAACTCAATTTTTTTTTGAGCATTTTGTAAACAATTTCAAATGTTAGAGAGTGTGTCCTTTCTAATTTTGACATTGTTATGAACAGTAGACATGATTAGAGTGTTTGATAACTGTAACATATTATCAAGTCAGGCCACTTTTACAGTGAGAAAATTAAGGATGTCGGGTTCAACCGAAAATGTATCCACTTACAATGAAAATTTGACAAGTAAGAGATGGACTAGGAATGTCTTCAAAATGAATTCCTTCACAATAAATTTGAATGATGCATTAATGGAAAAGGGAATTTTAAAATAATTTTTCCATATTCTTATAAAAACACAGTGTAAGACAACGTCATCTCTCGAGTACGGGCAGTCAAAACAATCTTCTTCCTTCAACACATAGACATTTTTTAATGCAGAAAATTTCTTGACAACATCTAATACCTACTTTCTCCTCCACTTTCACTCGCACCCACTTAGACAACTCTGCAAACAAAACCTGTCACCACAACTCCTGATGCATCGAGCTGAAATTTGTAGCATGATGTTTCAATGGAAATATTAAGTTGAATTTGAGAATGCAGACTTTCATGTGGTAGAAGGTATTGTAAAACAAATATAAAATAAACCCTCACTTTTGAGACTTGCTTACAACTATACTACAAAAAAATGTTAATGAAATCATCATAATCACCTTGTTGCTCCAATCTTCACCATATTCGTTCACTGAGGGTCTATTTCTTATGGTATAGAAAGAGGATATTCAAGCTTTACAAACTTCTGAAGCTCTTCTCCATTTGGGATACATCAAAATATGGCAGTTGTGCAACTATAACTGTAAGTCCTTCATAAAAATATGCCCCCAATTTGGAATATCTAAGACATAATCCAATGGTTTACACAAAAATGGATTTCTTATGCCTTCTGGTCTTTCTACTATTGGACACACGAATTTCATAGACAAGCCTATAGAAATGTAACATGACAAAGTCTTCAATGCTTAGCCAACTGGAAAAGAATCGCGGATGATAGGATGATCTCAATGTCGAATCATAGAGTCACGCAGAGCCTATTCCAAGCTTCAAACTTACAACAATTTCTTCCATGCTCTTCGCAACACAACATAACATATAGTGTTTACAACACATCTCTTCACATTCACAACACTACTGCCTCAAAAATCGGTCTACTAGACCGAACTACTATTAATGATTGTTCGTACCCCTATCCCAGATGCACAAATTTAATAATAATGCAGGTTCGAAATACTAGTCTGCTACCATGACCAATTTATGGACAAACTCAATTTTATAGCTCCATCACAAAATGAAGCAGGATAACTTCTCAAATTGAAGCCAAATAAGTAAAAAATTGATCGCAACAATTAAGTGTGATAGTTTTACGATAGATACTATATGGGTCACAAGAGCAAATTTGGCTAGAAGTTTCTTGAGTTTTAACAACGTTTTCTCTTACTTAGGTAACTCAGTGTGAAAAAAAAACCAGTGCAATAGGCGTGGAGATGGACGATAGGGTTAGAATGAGAGAGGAAGTATCATGAGCATGCATACTATGGAACTACCAAAAAATGATGAACAATGATGGTATATTAATAAAAACAACGTACTTCAATATAAAAATAGCAATGGACAAAGAATGCAAGGATTTCCAAACATACTCATGAGTAGAATCATATAGTAGTTGTGACGGAAAAATTGTCGAGGTCTTGGAGTTTGTACTGAGCATAATGGTTTCTTAACAACCTTTTTGTTTTGATGCCAGTGCAGGTTAATTGCCTTCAACCCATTCTGTCCATTTCATCGTGAAAAAAAACAGAAACAGAAACTATGGATCGTCCTCTAAGCTCCTCGACTTCTTTGACATTCATGAAGGCCACAAAACTAGTGGCTCATTCTATTTGACAGAGCATATTAACCTTGCTTTCATACCACCGTTAAACACAATTGGAAATAATGTTGTACATCATACATATAAATACATAATGAAACCAAATTAGATTTAGTTTCCTGGTTCCTTGAACTTCAACAACTAATCTTCATAACACACACTGACCCAAACTATAATCTCGAGGATTATGTGTCTAACAGTTTCTTGTTTGAACAACCACCTTTTTGGCATTAAATGGTTTATTCTTCTAAAAATCTGTAGTGAAGGCTTTTATATGTTGGCGAATTTCCTAGATAAGTGCTCTCCCTTGAGTCAAATAGGTCAAGTGAATTTGAAAGTGAGTCATAACAACTAGGAATAAGGAATTAGAAACCAAGGCCAATCAAATTAGGTGCCCAATCAAATTATCTTTCTCAATCTATGTTAGACTTAATTACATTCCTTTGGAGAGGAAAGAGAAAGGCAACCTTCTATTCAAATTCGGTAATTAATCCCATGTTCTAGCTGGAGGTTGACTATCCTTCGATCTCAATGTAGTGATGGGAACTTGTATTTTTGATAGGAACCAGATCTAAAACATGGATTCAAAAAATACAAATAGAATCGAGGCAAGAAGGATCACCATAGATTCAAAAAAATTGCTATTTTTTTTAATCAAAAAAATTGTACATCAATTTTTTTGCATATCATATCAAATTTGAAACTATGTAAATATATTTCTAACTTCACTAGATGATTGAATTCTATTGAGATTAACCACTCAAATTATTCATTTATTTTTGTACAAGGAGAATATGTAGCCTTGCCACATATCACCAAGAAAGCCCACAGTCAACTCGAAAAGACTACCTCTCTTAGTGCTTACCCCTATTAATGCAAGTGCATATAAACACCTTAAGCAAATTAATCAAATTTTAAACGACACTTGAGCCCCAAAATTAATTAACGAATACATTGTGATATGGGTACATAATGTCCTTAAACATTCAAATTATTAGTTGATGCATATATGCAATTTTCCAAAAGAGAAGTACTGTTGTCTAGAGAAGATGGAATACTTCACTAAATTACTAATTGCAAATATGTAATTCTCCAAAAGAGAAGTACAGTTGTCTATAAAAAGTAGTAGAATTGTCTATAAAAGTTGGAATACTTCACTAAAAATATTGTATAGATTTTTGAAAATCTGAGTTATAGTTGTCAAGCTTCAAAATTTGGGTGTCTCGGGGTTTTTAATGGTGCTAAATCCATTTCCACTATCAAATACAAGAGCCAAACACCCTTACTACTGTTAAATCCTTGGTAGACAATGCCATTATTAATTATCAATATACAATTCCCCCGAAAAAAATTGTGATCAAATATACCCATAAAATTTAATATATACCCATCGAAGTTAATATACTTCTACTAAATGGGAGTGTTACCCCAGAAAGATGTTCCCATTAAACCCCATGAATTGTTCTGGAATTGGGCACAAATTGTTGTGGTCAAAATCGAATCCCTCTATCTTGACCAGCTGCCTGAATTCCCATGGATTGGACCGCTCAAATTGTTGTAATAAATATGCAATTCTCTCAGCGAAGTGCAGGTGCCTGCAGAAGAAGGAATAGCTCCACTTAGCCTATTGTATCCCAACTAGACCAGAGAAACAAACTCTGTTGGGATTAGATCCCACAAATTGTTTCCTCCAACGTGCAAAGTTTGGAGCGAAGCGCAGTTGCCAATAAGGAAAGTCGATCCATTGAAGACGTGTACAATCACACAATTCTTTTGGAATATAACCCGATATATGAGTAGGGTTGTCCGAAGTAGCGATAAATGGAGTGGAGCTGAAGCCTATGTATACCCAGAGCTGCCCGAAACTTCGGGGATGGAATTCTTCTAGTCAAAACATCCCACGAAAGACTTAATGTATCCACTGGAGAGAGACTAACTAAGTTGGATATTTAATTAGGTCGGGTATCCATTAAATTAAAAACTCTCTAATTTACTAAATTAAGAAAGATGAAGATAGCAATACAAACTACTAAGTTGGATATTTAATTAGGCCAAGTGTCTATTAAACTAAAAACTCTCTAATTTACTAAATTAAGAAAGATGAAGATAACAATACATGAAGTTTTATCTAGTGAGTAGAGGTTATGTGGTGGGACTGTCTGTTGTTTTCCTGTCCACCTCTGTTCCAAGAATGGTTTGTTGATAAAATTATTATTTATTTTGATTTTGGGAATAGTAAGTGAATGTTGTTCATTTATCTTGATTTTGGAAATAGTAAGTAGATGTTGTTCAGGAAAATAGCTAATAAATAAAGCACAAAAAAATCAACTTTTCTACTCTGGTCAAAACCCTTAAACTAAAGCTCTGATAATAAACCCATGTAAAAATGACAAGGAACCCATGTAAAAATGACAAGGAACTGTATCAGATCGGTACAGTGAACTACATACAAAATAAATGAAACAGAGAGTTTCAACTATTAAACTCTCATCAAAACCCTTAAATTAAAGCTCTGGTAATAAACCCATGTAAAAATCGCACAGAGGAACTATCCTGAACTGTATCAGACTACTCCCCAAAAGTCTCTTATTTCCATGAAACTGCCTAAAATATCTCATGCTTCCAACGCTGGTGCCGATTACCAAATATTGTGAAGATTCAGCTCTAATATCAAAGAAGGAAACTGTAAATTTACACATACATCATAATCTTTCTGCTAAATTCTGTCAAGCCCGATGAAGGAAACTGTAGCTATGGATGGTCAGGGTTGCTTCACTTTGAAAGAAGTATGATGTGCCCTGCACTGTATTTAAAAAACTCTGCCACGCCACTCAATAATTCACCATATCCATTCGATTAATTCAGATTAATGCTCGGCCCTCGATAACGAAGCCAAAACTGATGGGCCATATATACATAACTGAATCATCTTATGTTGCCCAACTGAATCATCTCATGGATCCACGAAACTGACGAGGCTATGCGGAAACTTTAGTCTTGATAAGATTATTAATTAAAAACTATTTTACTCACTAACTCGAACAGTTTATCTTAATTTTTATTTCTGAAGGACGTTCAACATTAATTTTGCACTTAGGAGCTTCGACTTTTCCATCTCAGCCCTCTTGCTGTTGGAGTGCCGCGTGACTTTAAATTTATATTTTCCCATTTGGGACGTGGGGTAAAGCCAGGCAGCTAGCTGCTCTCATTTGGCAGCCCGCCAAAGGTAAATATCATTTCTAATTGCTCCATCTGTGCAGTCATTAACCGAAAAAATAAAAGTTTGGGGAGCTTGATAAAAGCCACCCACCCAAAACTTACTGGAAAACAAAATCTGGTCATAGTTTTATCATAAAATTTTGATTGGTCTATTGACTTTCAATAGAAGTTTGAGTTGAATAGATTAAGAATTATGAGCAAAGTTCTACCAGAGGAAGACCTGTAAATCTTTAATGGAAACTACTGAGCTCCAGGAAAATTTGAAATTCTGAAGAGATTTAAAATTGTGTAAAACTTCTGGTTTACAATGAGAAACACTTAAAGAAATTTGAAGTTCTGGGTAGATTCAGAATTGTGCAAAACTTCTGGAACAAAGTCAAAACTATGTCCAAAGCCAAATTTTTAACTGATCTTGAAGATAAAATTTTGTTAGTAAGAAATGTTTTTCAAAGTAGTAATATTTTTAATGAGTAGTGTACAATGAAATTGATTTTTTTTCCCAAATTTTGATCAAATTTGCCCTCTTATAAAAAAATATTTTGCACAATTATACAATTCTTTTAGAAGCCTCTAGATGAGTAGGGCTGTACAGAGCAGAGCGGAGCAGACTACAGCTAAACGGATTAGAAGTGAGGTCTAGTATTTCCAGCGCTTTCAGCTGCCCAAACTCGGGTGGAATTCTTCTGTCAAAAAATTCCACGAAATATTTAATGTCCGCAACAGAGAGAGGCTAACAATAGGCGGGGAAAATATAGGATCCAATCCGCAATAAAGTAGCATCATGGCAACCACTCTTTTCGTGTTTGGCCTGCACGAAATACCTGCACATGCTCTCTGAGTTTTCAGCGGTCCAGTTGAAAAGTGAACCATATGTATCGGATATGATGCTCTTTCTGAAGCTCAGAAGAGCCTCCACGTCCCTCTTATCGCAACACGCGGCCATGAACAACGAGAACAGAGAAGATTCAACCGGCATCTCCCGTCGATTCAAAAGCAAAACCGCGAGGAAGACTTTCAACGGAAGTTAATCGATCCTTCTGCACATACAGATATTGATAATCTTCAGTCTTAATGATGAAGCACATTGAGTGGTTCCAAATGCGTGGAAAATATATTTCATGAAAAAAAAAATTCAAATAATATATGAATCACAAAAAACTTGAATTCAGAAATCTTTTTCAACAAAAACTTGAATTCAGAAATCTTCTTCCATATAATATATAATAAGTATACGATGAAATTAATTAATAAGCACAGAAACATCGTGAGAAGAACGATACTTTTGTGATTCATTTCCCACTCTCTGATTGCAACTTCCTTCAAAAGCGAGGGGCTGTGAGTTTTGTTATGCCCCATGTACATACCTATATTTATAATTACAGCAGCAGTTGTCATATAAACTCCTGTGTGTGAACAAAACTGAAAGGATATAAAGGTGATTTGATTTGGAAATATGAAATGCAACATGGAAAAATTGTCATTCAGAGAAAGAAGAAATGACCGTGTATTGATTAGATTCAATGGCTGCAACCTGGTCAAAAGGCGGTGGAAAATCCTCTAAAAGTTAATTAGAATTTTGTGCCATTTATATAAATTCAAATCTCCGTACTTGGAAAAATCAAAGCTGACAAGAAATGGGCCTCTCTTGGCTTGATTGGGAAAGTAACGTGTTGAACCCAAAAATCATCCAGAACTTTCTACTTGGAAAAAACGACACACAGAGAAATGGGCCTTTGACTTGACTGAGAAAAGAGTGTTGAACTGAAAGTTATTCAGAACTTGAATGAAATTTCTCTTCTAATTCGGTAATGGGCCTTTTGATTTTGACTTGGGCAAGAAGGAGAGTAGAAACTGAAAATCTTTCAGATATTCATTGAAATACAATTCTGCATAGCCCAGAAAGAAAAGAGAACGGAGAACACATGTGAGACTATTTGCAAATAGATTCTAAAAATATATTGATTTCACATTTGAAAAGAACTCACGCAAATGGACTCTCTGATTTTGATCGAGGAAAAATAATTCCAGATATTGATTAAAATTTGATCCATTAATTAAAATCTATTCCTGCAACTCTTGGAAAAACACAACAGAAAAAGAAAAAAGAACTTATTGAGTGGGAAAAAGCGTGGTAACCAAAAATTATAAAATTCAATTCTAATCTTAAAGAAAAAGAGAAATGAGCCCCGAAATAAAAGCACACAAGGATGGGAAAACAACGCGGAGCCTAAACCAATATTAATCACTATGCAAAGTAATATAATATTCCCTCCCTAAGATTAAAATTTTCATTATAAAAAGAGGATCACTGTTCTATAAATTTTTTGTGTGAAGAAAACTAAAAGATATAAAATGATTTGACTTCAAAATTTTAATATATAAGAAATTTTAGAGAAAGAGAAAATGGCCGTGTATTGACATCAGGAAGAAGTAACCGGGTAAAGAAAGTGGTGAAACTTCTTCACTGAAATAAAAAAGATAGGTTGCAATTTTATGCCATTCATTTAGAATCAATTCTAGGGACTTTGGAGAAAACGAATCAGAGCGAGAAATATCATTTAGGAAAAAAGAGAGTGGGAAGATGAATAATTTTTTAAGATAGATTGAAAATTTGTTATTGGAAAAAAATAACAACAATAACAGATGAAAAAGTTGTGTTTATTGATTTTGATTCAGGAAAACACAGGTGAGTGTGTTTTTTAAGAGAAGATAATTTATTTAAAACAAAAAATAGTATTAAAATTAAGTAATTGTTGTTTTAAAAAAAAATGTTAAATTATTATCATAAAAAGCATGAAGGAATGTTAAATATTAAGAAACAAGTTTCAGAAGGTAATTATCATTAATATTAGATAGTGACAACAATTATAATCCATATAGTATTAGCTATTCATATTATGCAACTAATAAATATAAATATATATATATTTATATATATATATAATGAAATGATTGGAAATTTGATTTTTGTTGTTTGTGTGGTGGAGAGTGAGAGCTAATTTTTCAAGGGTTTTTGATATCATTTAGGGTTCAAGGCTGAAGGGTCGACAACCTGGCACCCTTTGGCTACTCTATAAAGGATTGTACACTCACATATTTGAGCTCTATTTCACATGCCTTGTGTTATGTTTGAGGACTTGGTTGTTCATTCAGTCGGTCCCCTAGAGGGGATCCAAATTTGGAGCTCCTCTTGTACTTTTTTGACAGCACAAATACCTTCCTCTTGCACAAATCCTATGGGGAACCTAACAACCATGTCATAGATTGATATTCTGAATCTAGAGTGTCTATCAAAGAGGACGACCATACAAGCCTTCGCTGACGAGCCACATCATTTCTTGATGATTGCATCTCCCTTTAATTTGAATCCCTCTTCACCCTTCATCTTGGTTAACATCTCATCTCCTTGTTCACTATCCATCTCCCTTAGCAATTCACTTTCTTCTCAATCCCCGCTAGAGGTCTGTCTCTTTGTCCCCTCATCTACTCGGGCTTTTTACTCTGCTTCATATTTTTTTACTTGTCGCTCTCCCACCTACCCACATCATAGTTTCCTAAGCAGTTTCTCACACAGGAGATGTTTAGCTATGGTGGTTTCTCTCCTGTTTGAGCCCTTCATTGGTTCCACCTATCGATAATCCCCAAAGGAAAAATGGAAATGTATTAAGAGGAAATAGAGGAACCATGCCTCGTTCTCGGTAAAGACATTCAACTAAATAACATACATAAAATGGAGAAGTTTGTTATTGTTGGAAGCATTGTCAATAAGAAAATGTCCATGGTAGTGCTTAGAAAGTTTATTGACCAAAATTTTATACAAAATTTGGGATATGCTCCTAAATGTATGATCTAGGATGGATGGGTTGGATAACTTCATCAGAGGAGGATGCCCAGAAAATATTAAAGGGCAAATGGTTTTGGGCTCCCCACACCCTCTTTGTTAAGTAGTGGTCTACTGAATTTGATGCCCATTTTGAAAAATTAGCTATAATCCCCATTTGTGTCTACCTCCCTAACCTTCCCTTGATCATTTGGTCTAAGGACATCTTCAAAGAAATCAACAACACCTTAAGGTTATTTTATGAAGTGGATTTATCCTTTCAACAAATAGGATATATGGGTATGACATGTGTTCTTGTAGGCCTGAACCTCTCAATAGGGTTAACAACCTTTATTTTGATCACTCCATGAACCCTTGTCCACCATCAAATTCTAGATTATGAAGGAGTTCCATATAAATGTGGTCGCTTCCATGCAAACAATCACTTGAACAAAGATTGTACGATTGGGAAAAATACAATGAAATGGATCCACTCTTCTCTATCTCACTTCGTCTATCTCCTTTGGTGGATCAGGCTTCAGTTTCTTCTTAGTCAACCTCTCAACCATAGGCCACTCAACCTCCCATGGGAAGCACTTCAGAGACTACTCCAAAACCCTTTTCACATCAATTAGGTCCTAAAGTGAGCTCGGTTCCAGTTCTTACTACCTCCACAAAACTAGAACCATGATCTTGGGGTCCATCTTAGATTTAACCCTCATCCCCCCCTTTAGGCACTAGAGACTACTTGGTTCTGCTCTTAGGCCTCTCCCTCCCTTTATGCTCTATGTTATTCCTTTTCATCCCTCCCTTGCCCTCTTTTTCTTTCTCCTCTCATCCTTTTTTTGTTTCCCTACTCTCACCCTTATTTTGTGTTCCCCACTCTATTTTACCCACTCCTTCCCTTCATAATAGTTTTCATTCCTATGCTCATTCCCTTTTCTCCCTCTCCTCTGACTCCTCGAATAAGTCCCCTCCTGACCCTACCAGAGTATTTGGTCCTGTCCTAGATGGAACACAAAATCCCCTTGGTAGATGAAGGAAGTCATTCTCGATCGTTGCACAAAAACAAGTGAATTAGAAATATGCTCTGGAAAATAAAAATAAACTCTTTGAGATCTGATAGATTCACGCCCTTCTTTGAGTCTTAAATGAAAATCTTTTCTCACAATTGCATGGGATAAACCAATCCCACGAAAAAATATTCCAGAAAAAAACTTGTTGAGATTCACTCCCCTACATTCTTTCCTTCGAGAATCCATTATGGATGGAGACAAGGAAATTCACCTATTGAAAAATTATCTTACCTATTGGGACTTTGTAGCTAATGATGGTTCGAGCAAGTTAAGGGGGATTATCATTGGTTGGAACACTTGCTATATTTTTCTAAATTATGCATGGTCCATCCAT